>JBBPLP010000182.1:0-38812 GCA_038089875.1 Fistulinella prunicolor
GGCTGGGTTTCTAATCTCATATAATCTCATATAATATGCTCGTAACAATTCCTCTCCTTACGGCTGTTACAAGGTATATAATGTGATTCTAAGAGTTGATAAGAATTCTTCCGAACTAGTGATGGAGACATACGTTGGCCAATTGTTGACTAGACCACGTGACCCACCGTTCGTTTCGGTTCAGCATCAACTCAGCTACTCGACTTGTCGTCCTGCTATTTTCGTTCTGGCGTAATACCCTCTTTTGACTACCCAACGTGGCAGAAAACTCAGGTTTGCTCGCCAATGCCAGTTGGACTGACGTTGTATGATGTTCTTGGCATACCAATCGACGCAACCACGGAGGATGGTTCGTTATCTCATTTTATCAGTTCTTCCTTTACTACCTTTCTCACGTCGCCTTCTTGTAGTGAGGAAGGCATACAAGACAAAGGCACTTGAAACACACCCAGATAAGCTCGAACCAACGGCAACAGACCGCGAGCGAAGAGCCGCCGAGGGCAAGTTTAGAAACGTACTGGAGTAACACATTTACCCTGTGTGCTCTTGAACTCATGCTGAACGTCTGCAGGTCTGTGAAGCATTCCAAGTACTGAGCGATTCGACCAAGCGAAAGGTTTGTCTAGCGTGTGCTCGCCCATGCGCTACGGTTAAAGCCCATCTTCCAGGCCTACGACGATCGTATACACTCTGCACAGCTGAACAAGCAAGCTTGGGACGAGCAGCGCGAGAAGCGGAACAAAGAACGCGAAGAATGGGCGCGGCTGGCGAAGGAACGGAGTGAAACCCGTATGAAGGCGCGAGATGAACTGTATCAGAACATGCGCAAGATCAAGGAAGAGAAGGAGATGCACGCAAAGTTGGTAGAACAGTTTTACCAAGAGCTTTGCGATCGAAATCCGGAATGGGAGATCAGGAGACAAGAAGTACTCAGGGTATCTACATTCCTTCATTCCCTGGCAGCATTCTGATCCTTTGCAGCGCAAAGAGATGCGAGAGACGGGACAGTCATCGACTCGACAGTCCACCCGTTAGCGACTTTTTATGTTGGTATTCTTATATCCCTATCCGGTGATTTTTGTATATTTCGGATCTGTTGTATTGTACTACCATTCACACATTTCTACTTCCAATCCTTCGAAATCTTTCCCTTTCCTCTTATTTAACTTGCTGTGGATCTTTTGTTTGTCGCGCTCGTTGGATCTGCCCTTGTACATCGCGATACCTTTCTATTTATCTGACACCTGCTGTGAGCTTAGTATACACGCCACCATGGAACGCTCACCAAGTCACCCTGCGACGAGCTTGGCTAGCCGGCTTTGAGCGATCCGCCCAATATCCTCAACCGCCCTGCCGAGCTCCTGACACCAAACATCACTGTGTCTTTCGATGGGCATCAGACTCGCTATGGGCGGTTGATCGGGCGATAGAGAATGCGCGATCTTGAGCTTGTCTTCCATCTCTTCCGCAATCACAGCTCGGCTTCGACCGTTGACGAACGTGATGTATCGTAACCCGGGACATACATGCTCATAGCACGCGTTCAGATGTGCGAGGCGCGCGAGGACCTCTGGGGGAGTTGGCTGCGATGTGCCTCCGCTCTGCTCCTTGGCGCTCAGAGTGGAAAGATTCTTTGTCTCCCCGATCCTGGGGTGCCCCGCGATGAACTGTGCTCGAAGCTCTGAGTTCCAGCTCCGAATGATGTTCATAGATCCGCTGAGGACGCCCTCGATATCGGAAGAGTGATAGCTATTGCGCAGCTCGGGAAGCAGATGTTGTACAAGGACATCAGAGTGTTCGAAGAGGGCGATCAGGGTGTCTTTCAACGCTTGCTCAGTGTCTTGCTCGTCGTGCACGGACATCCTGCACGACGATGTGTAGCGTAGACAACTTGGGGGTCTCCTGAGCCTCGGCAGACAGTGCGGCCCATCTTGTGCCACTGTGCACCTCCGAGTCGCCATGACTTTCGCTCAGCCTTTTGTCTTACGCTGGGGCATCATCTCCACCGGCAAGATTTCTAGCGCTTTCGTCAAGGTAAGTTACTACCGCGAGGTTCACGCACACTGCGTCTTTCTGACCAAGTTAACCGCAAGGACGCCCTTATCGATCCCAAGACGTAGGCGAAAGCAGTCTGGCTCATGTTTGCTGCACTCTGACTCATACCTGCAGTCGTGACGTCCACGACGTAGTACACAAAGTGACAGCCGTCGGGTCTCGCAGTTTGGATTCAGCGGTCCAGTTCATCGCAGAGCACGGGAAGGGAGATCCGTCTATCAAGCCATATGGGAGCTATGCGGAAGTCTACGCGGACAATGTAAGTAGTCATTCCAGCCCCTCCGTATGAAACCCGTCGGTTCACAAAAGAAATCACAAAGAATGTCGATGTCATCTACGTCGGTTGGTCGCAATACTATGTTGCAGCTGATAGCCCAGCATCACTCATGGCCATACGCCAGGCACTCCTCACGCATTCCACTACGAGAATGCTTTGGATAGCATCAGAGCAAAGAAGCATGTGCTTTGCGAGAAACCGGTCACATCGAATCTCCCAGAGCTCCGATCCCTCCTCGCAGCTGCGAAAGAACACGGTGTCTTCTTTATGGAGGCCCTCTGGACAAGATTCCAGCCACTTGCACTGGAGGTCAAAAGGATTGCGGAAAGCGGTGTCCTAGGACAACCTGTTGCATTGATGGCTGACTTGTCTGGCGATTTCGGTCTGGACAGTGAGTGCCTGCGTGATTAGCTCCACTCAACTGTCAATGACACGTATCCAAGAGATCCCAGCTACTCACCGAATTCTAAACCCTGCACTAGGAGGTGGAGCGCTGCTCGACCTGTAAGCGGAACGATCGAAATATATGATCCACTTCACTGATTGACTGACATTTAGTGGCCCTTACCCGTTGTTCTGGGTAAGTCGCCCTTTTCGCTTTACACTCCTATTGGGTACCATCAGGACTATAGGCCATCCTTGCGTTGTACGAGCACCCTTCTAACAAAGGAGAGAACCCCTCCAACATTATGGGGACAATGCTCAAAACGCCGTTGACAGGAGTTGATCGGAATACATCCTTCACAGTCACCTTCTCGCCCGACTCACCTTCTGCGCCAAACACACTTGCAGCACAAGCAATATTGAGCTGCAACATTAACGTGGCCAACTATCAGACTGGCGTTGTCATCCGCTATGAACGAGGGATGATCACCATTACTGCGCCTATCTATTGTCCAAAGTCGTTCACTGTGCAATACTACAAAGAGGGCGCCTCAGGGACCGTCGTAAAAGAAGAGACAAGGAGGTTCGATTACATCGGTGTCGGGTTGCACTTCGAGGCAGATGAGGTCGCGCGATGCGTGAGGGATGGGAAGGTGCAGAGCGATCTCTGGGGGCATGATAAAAGCCTTTTGGAAATGGAGGTCTTTGACGAGGCAAGACATCGATTACAGTGATCTTTCGTCAACTTATTTGCATTTGTGATCATAGGTCAGACATCAAGGCGGTTACAAATTCCCTTCAGGAGTTGAGAGAGTTCAGTGAGCTGTCAGTCGGCCATGTGTGGTCAGTGCTTTGGCCAAGTTGGTCTGGCGACCCGCCTGCAGCCATATGAGTCTGCCATCCGGGTAATGTATGTATGTCATATGATAGTCCCGTACAGAAGATCGAAAAAATGGCCACTGAAAACGTGAGATATGTAGTAGTGAATGTAGCTTTAGGGATACATTATTTGGGAACAGGCTGCTGCGCAGTCGGGAGATTTGTACTGTTTGTCTCCTACAAAACCAATTTAAAAGCGGTACATCTTGTCGCCACTACACCCGAGAGTAAACTGATCCAATGGCCAACAAACTGAACGTTTCGTTGGAGCCGCACCTCCTAGATGCACTGGCGTCTCTCCTGCGGATCCTGCCAGAAGAAACCTCTCAGCAACTGACTTTCAGCTTGTCATCCGAAGTGAATGCGACTCGGACAGTCATACCAGTCATTCCGTACGAGCTCATCCTGAATATATCAAAGTGGTGCCAGACTGCGAATGGAAAGGCGGCCTTGCAAGCTTGTTCCCCATCCCTCGACCCGCAGTCTTACACGATGGTCTCATTGCTTGCTGGTACCCGCACGTCACCGGAAAAGCATTTCCCTCCTTACGTTGCCAAGGATCCCGAAGAGGATCAACGTCTGCGGACCAAGGATAAAAAAGCGATTGCTACATTGGTGAACGCTTTCCTGAGCGTTATTGGAACCGGCGCCGCAACATGGTGGGCAAGCAAACATACGGGAATGCAACTCGAATGGGTACGCTACTGTCCATTCCCCTTTAATGCGTCAGGTTAACATAACTGTATCAATAGCGAGCCCTGTCAGCCGTCAGTGCAGCGCTAGTTGTCGCCTTCGCCGAGATCATATTATACATGATATGGGACTCCCGACAAACACTGTGGCCGCACCAGCCCGCTCACAAGCATGTCATAGTCCAACACAAGGATGCTGTGGAGAGTAACCCCTCGGACGTCTCTCCTCGAGCTTCGAGTACAGCTATTGGAGATACCAACCTCCGCCATCGGACTACTACGTCAACGAATGTACCATCCCATGATGTTTCTTAACATACCAAATGTTCTAGAATCGGAGGTATGAAATAGCACGACCTTGCCCCGCACGTTACTTCTCTTAGGATGGAATTATCATTATTTGTGAGTATTGTACATGAATCAGGAAACTACGTTCCTTCCTTATCTCTTCTTTCCCTTCTTTTTCTTGTTTGGGGGGACGGAAGGGGGCGGCAATTCAACAGAACCTCCAACTGCCTCAGTTTCGGCACCTTCGCCTTGTTCGATTTTCGTGCGCGCTTCCAAGAAAAACATGACATCCCTAAGTTGATCTTGTAGTTCCGATATCTTCACATCGTGCTCCTGCTTTTGCTTCTCGAAGAGTTCCGCCTTCTCTTTCATCTTTCCTAAATTCTGGAGTAATCCCTCGCCAACTGCTTTCTCTTCCTTGAACTCTTTCTCAAATTTGCGAGCTAGCTCAATAGCTTTGTCCGCCCTCTTCTCCGTCTTTTGCTTTTCCCGATACACTGCCTCTAATCTTTCCTCTTCTTCGTGTCGGCGCTGCTGTTCCTGTGCCGCTGTTTTGGCTCTCTCTTCTTCTGCTTCACGGCTAATTTTCTGCACTACACTCTGCAGCTCGTCGATCTGGGTCTTCATGTGTGCAATTTGTTCCTCATAAAAAGACCTCTGGGAATCGAGTTGGGACGTGAGCAGATACGAATATTCAATGCCAATCGCTTCTATTTTTTCTGCGCTAAGAGCGTCGGCGTGACTCGGTCCCAGTGTACCATCGTCCCTGGCGTTCGTACCCATGGAAGACGAGGCAGAGGGAAGCTCGACCAGTTTTCCATCTGCCTTGTTCTGAATCAGTCGGTGGACATACCCATCACCGGCATAGTCCCAAACACGTTGGGTTTCCAATTCAAGGGCATAGAGATGTGTCGTACTTTCATAGTGGGCGTGTGCATGTGCGCGACCGTAGCGACCGCAACCAATGTTTCCGCAAACAAGACATATCCAAAGATTTGTGGTGGACGGGCAATCGGCACAAGTCGAGATGGATGGTGTGGCTGCATTCGCAAATGGGATAGCACGTGAACGCGATGTCGTGGGATGGGAGGAAAGCAACGTCTGAGAGTACCGACAGACTGGGCACCTGTAATTTGATTATGAGCTGACTCGGGGAAGCTGTCAGGGAAGCGGACGAACCGACTATCTCCCCATTTACTGAGGCACATGCAGTGAAATGTGTGAGAGCACGGAACGGTGATAAGACCTGTTACCGCAGCATCCATTCTTTCGAGGCACACCGGACATGTCGGAAGTTCGTACGTCAGAGACTGTGGAGAGCCCAAGCGAAATATCGCTGCAGACACAGAGTCTTGTTCGTCAATCTCTACGGATAAAATGTGCACAACATGGCATGTTTCAGGCTGGGGACACGATTGAGATAACTCGCAATAAAGGCACGGAAAATGTACGTACGTCCATCGAATTGAACGGCTTTCCATTAAAAGCTTCTATGAATTCCGTCGCTTCTTCTGGCCGTCGAAATCTGATGAGAGCTATCGAACGATTGGGCATGGAGTCCCTGCGGGGAATATTCTGAGAAGTCACTATAGGCAGAAAGTGAAAACGCAAAAGGAGCACTGACCGAACCAACCGAAGATGAGCCATTCCCTCTGCAGCTGGTGCCACGAATGCAAGAAAATCTGACGGCGTCATCCACGCCGGAACAGCTAGAACACCTAGAGTGACACCATCATCGAGGCTTACTTCTTTCGCCGACGACGAAGACGCCAGTTTGTCAGCATCTGGCCGGCCATCACAGTCGCGGTACACATGCACAACCCCTTCCGGCAAATTGGTGGAGCCAGACTTGGTACGGGAGTGTGGAATGAAAGTCGCAGTGGCGTGGCCTATAGCAATATATTCTGAACATCTTCACAACCGCTGGTAATTTTGACACATACCTCTGACATTCTCATTCGTTCTGCTAGAATAGACAGGCATGTTTTCGAAATCAATCCAGTCTAGTCGGATTGGGCCAAATCTATAGTCTTTATGGGCGGAATTAAAGATCGCGTTCCTTCTCGATGTTGGCTTCGTAGACTGAGATGGAAGATGCTCGAATACTGATTTGGGTAAAAACGTATCGACGACGGAGGGGTGTGACTGCGATATTACTGCTTTTCTCTGCACGACGATTCGTATGTGATAGCCGCGCATTATGCTGTGACTCGGAAAGGGTGTAGCATGTTGTTGGCAAGTTCCAACTGGAGCTCCAGAGTTAGTCAGACTCTGAGTCGAACATGTTCAGACCGCGCAAATATTTACCTTCTAAGACATTCGACCTGCTAAGCAATGACGGACAGCGATGCATTCTCCATCAATACAAAATTTTGCAGAATTTGCGACGCATTTCTCATCGGGAAGGGCAAGGATGGCACCACTGCGACGATCGATACGGTGTCGTTGGATAGTATCGCCGATGATCTTGCCCGAGACGAAGATCTCAGGTATGTACAGACATGCTATACATATGGTCAAGCCGTTGATATTAGGATAGGGCCCAAATTGGCGCCGATAACCCATCTATTTGGCCAGGCCTCCTTCGGGCATGGGGTACGTTGGCTGAGCAGGTTGCATTTGATGGAGGCAATGCACCAACTCGATCTATCGTAACGAGCTTCGCGAGGTTCACCAGAAATCTCGTCGCAGCTGTACCGAGCAATCAACAGAATGCATTGTGAGCCCAGATAACTTTTTCCTCTGGCAGCTAGACCCATTCAAAGTCCCGAGTGCGAGCGAACCTTCTCTGCGACGCATCCTTCATGCTTATAGTTCCTGGTCAGCAACACAGGATTCACAATGTATGCGTAATTTCTCTATAGAATTATTGTATTGGATCCATTTATATCTCACACAGCTTATGCGGTCACGCGAATGTTGATTCAGACACTTTCAAACATGGTGACGTCGAACGATGGCCTTATGACCCGTTTATGGGAGAGTTACCTGAATCTGCCTGAGGAACAAGTGGTGTTCATGTGAGTGCCAAAGTTGAGTGAGGTCGCTGTTCAGGTTCATACCTAACCATCTGAAGTCGGCTGTTGAGCTCCCCTGACACTCGGACAATCTTATCGCTCCTTGTGCTCATGATCAACTGCGTTTACGAGAGCAGCCACCGGCAGTACGCTATATGTGATGTTCTCTCGATCTCCTGCCGTCTTACCACGCTTTTCACAAAAGGGAATTACTTGCTGAGACGCAAGTCGGTGCTAGGATATGCATCACACTCCTGGATCGCATGGTAACTCTACATGACGCAGAAGACTCTAGCGACGGAGGAAAGGCATTCGATTATGGGTGAGCTCGGGGCCCTCATTCTCTTGGACCGCGTCCTGAACAACTTTCCTAGGTACCATTTATTTGCGCATTTATTCGACGGCGGATTTGCACCGAAGTTGTATGCAAATTTGAATATGTATGTTTTCTTCTTGCCTTCCCGATCAGTAATTGACCCATAGTACTGGAAGTACGGATGAGATAATTGCACCCCACCAAACCACACTACTCAAGCTTCTGGATTCATATCTCCACTCCTCACATTCATCGATGGCAATTGCGGGGATGTGCCCTATGCTGACAGCAAGCTTTTTCGAGCTTTGCACATTTTGCTTGCAAGCTGTCAGAAAATCGATTGGAACGGGGCTAGAAGACAGTATGGCTGGCGTCGATGGCGGTTCGTCAGTGCATTGTGCCTTTGATCTCCTCCTGCCAAATGCGTGCGAGGCGCTTGTCCTTGTGACCCAGTGCCTTGTCAGCGCCATGCTCGAGTTCGAAGAGAAAGGTGTCGGAAAGAACTCGGTGGATGATTCATCGCTGCTTATCCGTGGCGCTGTTTCACCGCATGGTCAAGATATGGCAGTATGCACCATAGGTGAGTCCCGTACTAGACTCTACATCACAGCATGGCTGGACGGGAGTATTGTAACAGAATTACTGCGGATTCTGGATATTTTTCTCCCGCGGATTAACTTTGGGAAACCAGTCCCATCCGGCCCGTCCAAGGCAGTGCAAAGTGTTCCTGGGACCACTGAACAAACGGGGTTCTCTTATGTAAAGCGTGATTTGGTGCGTCTACTGGGCGTTCTATGCCACAAAGACAGAAAGATGCAGGATTCTATTCGCAATTGTGAAGGTATCATGGTGATCATGAATATGTGTGTCGTGGATGAACGCAATCCCTGTGCGTCGACCGATTCAATGCCTGAATCATCCCGGATTGACGCAATGGATAGATTTGCGCGAACATGCCATATTCACACTTCACAATCTCCTCGAGGACAATGAAGAGAACCAAAACGTGGTAAACAGTATCCAACCTTCTGAAAGGTGGGACCAAGATGGAATGCTACGGCGTTAACTGGGTTGGTGTACACGTATTACATCTGTATGATGTGCGAACGAACGAGCGCACGACCAAGCACTCTACTCTTCTTCATCTTCTTCGAAAGTTAATGTTCGTTTTGTCTTCCGCGTGCCTGACCCAGCTTTGCGCACCCTATGCTCTTCGTCATCTTCCTCGCTCTCCACGTCCATATCAAAATTATCATCGCCACCCAAGGAGTCGTGGGTCTTTCTTTTCCTTTCTTCCTCCTGTTGTTGATCAATTTTTGCGTCCAAGCGATCCAGAGGATCCTCTTCCTCGTCTTCACGGCGGCGCCGCTTTTTACCCGAACCTTCCCCAGGTCCTCTGTCCTCGTCCGACTCGTCGGCGACAACAAAGTCATCTTCCTGATACTCCCCGCCCTTGCGTGCCTCCGCCTTTCGTTTGGCACTATGCATACCGTCTTCATCCTCGGAGCCTTCATACTCCGGCTCTTCGTCATCAGTCCAAACATCGTGACCTGCACGTTTCCTTTGGCTAGAGCCCCTCTTTCTGCGTACTCCGAATCCTGCGTCATCCGTTTTCTTTTTGGATTTCCTGGCAGAGATCCTTAATAATTCCTGTTTTTCTCGCTCAGGGTCCATAGTGGGCTCGGGGGCCATGCGCAACCGCGCAACTTTACTATGTTTTTGGCCAACTGCACGGACTAGCATGCGGTGTGTTTCGGATTGCATACCAGTCGGCTGCAAGGTCATGTAACCGGTGATGACGGCTTCCGCCTGAAGGACTTCCGACCTCTTATGCTGTGCAACCAGATACGTCAAACCTTGAGACTTCAAACTCGACGATTGCGATGTAGAGGGAGCATTCTGAGAAGCTGGTTGTGAACCTCCGACAGACTGGCGAGCAACGCCGCCGGAAGTGTCGATAGTCTGGTTGATGTCAAAAAGTTCTTTGCCTAGTCGGAGACTCAGTGAGCCATCGGACCAACGGATTATCCGACCATTCGATTGGCGTCTCTGTGTTCCACGTGAGAAAGGTATTGAAGCACGTAGACGGTCACTCACATCCTGGCCAAATTCGTCCTTTATCCATCTCCATCGCACGGTATTTTCTACTTTGAGTTTTATAGACATACTTTTCTCGCGGACGCTCTCATTTGGATGGGTGTCCTCTTCGTCTTGTTCGGGACCCACATAGGTATCAGGGTGAAACGGTTTTGAGTCCACCTTGACAAAATTGGGTACGCGGATTACCCAGTGCTAGGATAGCGATAAATGTTACGCCATGTGGCGAATGAATATATTTTACATCACCGTCGGAGGTCCTCGGGATTGGGATATTCGGTATGGAAACATTGGCCTCCTGAATTTCTTCCACCACGGGGACAGGTTCGTCATTTTCCATATACTCCAGCGCCCTCCTACGGTCTTTTTCCGTTTGCGATAAATTGTCGGAATCATATCCCGATTCTGCGGGTGTAGCGGCAAGGCTTCTGCATACGCGTAGTATGAGCACACGGGATTGTATTACGGGGTGATATGAAAACACACGTTTCGGATTTGACCAGTTTAGACTCGTCAGCTTCTGCCTCTTGTCCGAAAAGGTCGTCCATTGCCTCGTCCCGACCATCACGATGCATGATAGCTTGTCCCGGGACGAGGTTTAGTTCTTCCTTGACCTTTATCTCGTTTCCTGATGATTCCATGTCGACATCTTGTGCGTGAGTGATAGCAGAGGATAGTGCAGAGGGATGGTTGTGATTGTAGCGTATGGGTTCCTCAAGCGCGCCTGCCAGTGAGGACATGGTTGTCCGAGTACGAGGACAACTCGCTAATAGTGAGCAACCAGATATGGCAATATTTGGTCCGCTACTCCTCCTTTCCCAGCCTCCCCTCGGTCCTTGGACATGCAGGCTCAGCTCACACTTTAATGCCACTGGTTCCTCCTCTATCTGTCTCTTTCTTGTGACAGACATAGCACAGCTGTGCAATTTGCCTGCCGCTATGCACCACACCGGCGACTGCCGAGGTGGCTGTCCTTCCAGAAAAACGATTTAGAACAGACAAGTCTCCTGAATGGGCTGACACGGTTCAAAGTCTACTCAAATCTCAGGATTGCGATACTAGTACTTGGCGTCCGGCGCAACGTATGCAGAGTCTGCCGTAATCCGAACTGGCATGTCTGTCGGAGCCCCCCGTGAGCGCTCGACTGCACACTTTACGGGCTTTGGCCGCCGTGTCATCACAGCAACATGCTGTGAACTCTCTATCTACTTCTGTCCCTGCAGCCTCACATATAAAACCGTACCCAGCTGAGCTGCATACATCACCATTGGTTGACCATCATGGATAGGTATCTGGGCCACTGGCCAGAGTCATACTCTAGTTTCTACAACCCAATGTCTAATGATGATCTCTACGTGGAACCTGGCGACATCCAAGAATATGACAATCATTATTCTCCTATCACAGATTTTACGGACATCACTGGTTTCGTTCACCCCTCTGTGAGTATGACTTTTGTCCCAGTATACGATCACTGACTCGTGTAGGTGCCCACCAACTTCCATCAAGTTGTGGATCCTTCCGATGACTCGGATCTGTCTCACGCTCAGAACTCCCTATACCTTACCCTGTGCCGCACATCAATTAGCCAACGGCAGCAATCTATTCCGCAACTGCATATTGATACCCAACTTAGTCCTTACCAGATCAACGATATAGAGAGCTCCACAGCGTCAAGTAGCTCTTTTCCCCGAGTGCTGCAAACACCCTTCTTTCAATCACGACTTAGCCAACAAGTACCCGTCCATATTTCCTCGCCCCAGTCAGCCACGGCGGATATTGCAATGTTAATGCCGGTATGTGGGCAGATTGATCAGGACAACTAGTTTTAATCTTCCGGGCTACAGGAATTTGAGAAGAAATCACCTCTCCCAACATCGCCCTTGTCATGTTATTCGTTAAACGTTGAAGGGGATACACTCAATACTCCTATTTCCCCTCTCCCCTTGGAACAGGTAACTTTTCTGTCTGATTTTATGGGCATTGATTCATTTTTGCGTTAGGACATAGTGACACAGCTGCCGATGTCTCATATCGTCGAGTGGAAGAGGACAATCGAGCTCTGTGGGACGAACGATTTCGTCCCTCAGGTGGTTTATCAACCCTATACCGAAGCTGACAGGAAACGGTACATTCGGGATGTTGAGCTGCACGAAACTATATTCTTCCAATCGGATGGTTCACCCGAATTGGGCATATCCCTCGATGATATCATGAAGCAAAGACTTAAGCACCTGAAAGACAAGGACGATCGCATGTTTGTCGGTTGTGGCCCTTCCGTGTCAATTCGCATCCAGGCATGTATCGGCGCGCTCTCTTAACTTGCTTATTAACGTGTTTCCACAGTGGCCGGGCTACGCACCATGGTCGAAACAGATCCCGACAATGGACTTCAAGAACCCCAAAGGGCCAATCACCAGAGCCAAACTCGCGAAAAACATCGCTACATGTATTCGGCGTTTTGCAGAAGTATGCACACAGATGTTTGTAGATAGAATCTTTGCTGACGTCAGTTCTAGGCAGTACAAGACAAGCCCATGGAGGCGGAATCCGATCCAACATGGAAGATCGGAAAACGACATATCAAAGTAGACGATCTTATCCTCGTATCCCTCCACCATGTGTCGAAAGGGAGTTGGCAACCTCAACTTCGCCTTCGCAGTCCATCCGCCACGATTTCACATCAGTGGGGTGTCTCTCTTCCATCGTTTTTGGTCTCGTGATTATGGTGGACGATGACTGCAACAAGTACTGAATACTCTTCTCTGACCTACGTCCAATTCACTTTGAACCCTTGGTGGTGCTTGTACAATGTGTTGCGCCGCCGTGGCTTGCTCCAGCCAGACGATACAGAACAGTTCTTTTTCGCTTCTTGGAAAACGCGTATTGGACTTTGCGAGTGTCTCTGGGTTTAGTAGAAATGTACATGCTTGCAGTAGCGCGCTTGAGAATCATACAGAGGGAGGTTCAGCAAATTGGCCGCTAAGATCCGATTGGCGACAATTGAGTTGCTTCGGCTCGCTGCTCCATGACGACGTTGGGACTTCCGACAACTCACGCCGTGCACCTTGAATATTCCACCAAGGATTTCTAGACCCATTCTCTTATAGCCGTATTATATTCGGACATCGACAAGATTTGCGAGGCCTGGAATTCTGTATCGTATACCTGGTGGATTTAAAGACGAACCTTAATTGGGTCAGCGGCGACTCAGCGCATATTACAAGCGTCAAGTCTTGGTAAGAACACAGAAACTACAGCATGACATCTACTGACAAAACTGGGCACGGGTGTTCCACGAAGGATGTACCACGGTGTTGAAGTTGACCACAGCTTTCGTGACCGGCGACGGATAGCTGGTTCCGGATCTAAGCGTCGAATGTCACCAGTGACCGAAGCCGCCGAGGCGTAAAATAACATGTAAGTGTGCAATCATTGGACCTTTGAGTCGCGAGTGACTACGCCGTGATTTCCGAGTCTTGTTGTAGCCTCAGGCGATCCTCATCACTCTCCCTGCGCCGTGCGGTAATAGCTCATTCGATCCTAACGCTGGTTTTCTGGCGTAATATACTGACCGTGATGCCGTTACCGTGGATGGCTTTCCGCAGGGTAACATTCCATTCATTTGACCGGAAGAGAAAGGCTGCCGGTGTACCGACCGATATTCAAATCGGTTTGAGCAACTGTTGATGCTTTGATCTCGCCCAAGTAGTAACGAGCTCGAGCTCCCAAGGTGCTTGAAAAAGATTTAAAAAGCTGTGGTGGGCCCATTAGGATACATGGAACAGCAAAATGGCCGATTGCGATGGGACTAGCTGTGCTGCTAAGCAGTACACGAGTGCGCGCTGCGGCTCACACTTGCACTGACGACTGTTTGCTGTAGAACCGCAGAGGATGGGTGCCCAAAATGTGCATACTTTGATCGCCTGTCATTGGTCGCATGTAACAAAAATGTCAGTGTGCATTACTCTGTCACCACATAACTTGAGTTTGTCACGGGAAATGTACCCTCAAACTACACGAAAAACCCCTGAGACTGAGGCGGGCCAGCAAGTTGAAACGTCGAGCTTGAATGGGTATACTGAAGTCTGATCGGGAATCGGGAATCTGATCGGACGTCGACATTCCCTGAGCGGGCGCGTACTTGCCATCCGAGATCAAAAACTTCGGACGCTCCGGTTCTCACGGAAAGTATTATTATTCTGCACAACCCCCTAGGAGGTTTCCAGATATAAGGGTTCGAGGTGACTTTGCTTTCTCCTCCTTATCATCCGACCATTTCATCTATTCCTTTCCATGGGTGATAACACCACGCACATTATACACCAACAAATCCCGAATGGGGTTCGTTCCCTCTTGAATTCCAATACCGAACTGTTCCCTCAGATATTAGCATTGCTGCCACGTTCCCAAGTAACTTATATGAGACTATTTTCACTCAGCACTGATGCATGCATCACAGAATTCACACTCCTCCAGTAACCGTCTCTGTGGGACAGGTTCCCAACCGGTCCTTGATTCAGCACCCTCTCATGTCGATATTGCAGCGACTCCTGGCAATGCTTACATCCATAATATCGCTGCCCAATGGCCCACATCGACTATGAACCACTCTCTCGTTTGCGAACGTCCCACGCCGAACGAATGCACAATATCGCGCTGGAGTAACACATGTGAGGAACACTACCCTACCTTTACGATACCGCCCATGTCCTGGATCGGGTTACCGAGGTCCGAGGTCAGTCGTGACAAGGCCTATTCTGTAGACCACTCACTTTAGCACACCACTAGGCCCAATCGGGGGTTTCTCCACAATCTGTCCCGCTCTCACCAAGAGTGCCTGACACTTCTCTAGAATCAGAGTCTGTGTCACAAGTGAGGCTGTTTATCTTATTTAAAAAGGATGAGGACTTACAACGCTGCAGCTGTTTAATGAAAGCTCCTCCCTAGAGTGTTACACCTTATGGAAGAGAATTCCTATGGACGCAATTGTCGTCACGGGGACTAACGAATTTGTGCCGCAAACGCTGTACAAGCCTTTCACGGAAGCAGACAAGGAGCGGTACCTTGAGCAAGTCTCTCTCTCACCACCGATCATTTTCGTGACAAAAGAACCGTTCGAGTGGGGCATATCACTCGAGGACGCCCTTGACGGAAAGACGCAACATCTCATTGACAAAGATGACCATGTTCTGCAGGACTGTGGACCGTCAGTGTCTATCAGGATAAATGTGAGCGGGAAACTACCTAGTGTGACATGGGTGACAACCATTCGCTGCCAGTGGCCGGGATATTCCTCATTCAAACGTCAAATCTCTTCGCGAAATTGGCGCAAGGTGAAGGGTCCAATCACTAAAGGAAAACTCGCACAAAGCCTAGCAAAGACTACCGCTCAATTCATTGAGGTAGGCGAAATATATAAACCGAGCGTCGATGTTTTGACAGGTATTGCTAGAAAATGTCGACCAAGCCGCTGGAAGCCGGTGTTGAAGGGAATTGGAAAGTGGGGGGACAGCATTTCAAGGTGGAAGATTTGATTCTAGTCAGCCTTCACCACGTCAGCAAGGGAAGCTGGCAACCACAGTTCCGTCTACGACATGACGTTACATGTGCTCCTAAGCTTGCGAACGTCTGAAGGCATTAAACCCCGCGTAACGAAAATAACCTCACGCTCAAATTGTCGCTTCTTGTGTGCCACTCATCACCGACTTGATCATGGGTAAAACTTTAACTTGAGACATAGTTGCGACATTATACGACAAACAGCAGAAAAGCACTTACATGTGGATACTGGACTAGTTAAAACATGGTAGTTTACCTCTTGATATTTCATGGTGTTTTGCTGGTGAAACAGAGAACGTCTTCACATGTCTGACGGGTCAAGGCTTCCATCCTATGCGGCCGCAGAATACTGTCTGATCAGGGAGGCAAACCACAGGTCGTCGTATGGAATTGGCCTGTTCACAGCGATCCCAAGGGCTGTTTGATCAGTACAAAGGTAACCTGAAAGTTTCGATGTCCATGTTTGATACAAAAGCGATTGCAAGCTGAGCTCGGTGTTGTGTAGAAAACAAGAACCATAGCATCGTGTTGAATATCCAAATGCAGGCGTCCCATTGTGCCTCTACTGCCAAGCGAGCACGTGTTCGGATATTCATGTTGCTCCCATTCATCGAGGAACAATGGCACTCTTTGGCAGTTCAGCCATAAAAACATGGACGCTCGTTCGCTGCAGAGCATCATTTCCGCGTTTTCACTAGCCTTCACCGCTTTCAGGTCGCTCTTTTTTTAATCCGATTCCTAATCTATTCTGCTGTATCAAATACCGTTATAAATCCACCCTCACTGTATCAAATATCCATCTGTCATCCTCCACCATGAACCACGGTACCGTCGCTATCGCTGTCGTTCAACACCAAGTGATGATCATCCAAGGTAAGATCCGCATCCCCTTGGATGTCAAGTGCATCGTTTCCTGACAACCCTCTCAAGCTGCGCGCCCGCACAGTCGTCGCGATCATTGGTTGGACGTGTACACCTACACGCCGTTTGGCGAACGCCTCTTCCTGGCACCACCAGTTCCCCAAGCACGCATTTCGCCCTCTGACTTGCTCGCCATTCTCCCTTTTCGTACCCCTACCTCCGACATGATCGAGCTCCCTGCACAAGCCTATCAAGAATACCTTGAGCTGAGTACAAAGCACCAGCTCAAACATGAGAACATGTGGCGTCGTTGGAACTCCAGGTTGCACTGAATGTTGAAACCCCAGCTGGTGAACGGCCCAAATTCAAGTAGACAAATTGGTTTCGGGCATCACTCCAAGCCTGCTGCGTTTTCTTTCATGCCTCATACACGTGCTGTATCAATATACGCCATGGATATGCATACCCACTGTAGCCCACTGTAGCATTAGATCTGGTCTCCTCCTATCTGTATCTTTACTTTCGTTCATGTATCGAATGGATTCCCTTTGTGCGCCGGTCTGTATTTTCGCTGCACTTACTCCTTCCCTTGAACGTGATGGATTGCGTCTACTGCAACAGCTGGGAGTTACGAGGGTATACAAACAACAATACTGAGCTACTAAAAGAAGGAAAACACCGGATAATAAATCAACTGTTACTCGTCACGCAGCCGACGTAGCATTCGGATCTCTAAAGACCTAATAATGCAAAGGTCAGCCCTAAGAATTGAAGAGTGAGCTAGAGGAACATACCTTCAAGCTCCATATGTCTGCAACCCTATCTACTCCTGGGGATTCTGACGACACTTCGTCGTCGCGATCGTCATCAGGAGCACTATTCGATGACGTTTGTAGCTTCAACCCTTGCTCGTTCGCCAGATGCAGCAAGCAAATGAAGCAGAAGCTTGTACTGATTTCCTCCATCTTATCCTTCGGATAGGACCTTTGGAGGCTTGAGATTACTTGACTGAACTGTCGTCCCTCTGGGAGATCAGCCACAGGTTCGTCATCGACGTCCTGTAGTGGTGTTAGCGTAGGTTCAGGGCTGGCATCGTCATACAAGGTTGTCACCATTTCTTCCTCTTGCTTGATGTCCAGCCCTTTCCAAATGTTTTCCTTCAGTTTTCGGACATCAACGCGTTTGGCGCGTTTGGCATAGTTAACGAATTCGGGTCGGACGCGGCGAGTCATGCTTTGCGTTGCCGCTAATAGGTCCTGCTCTCCAGCGTCCTCCGGCGCAACTCCGTCGACATCACCTTCATACAAGTCATCAAATGCGGGTCCGTCGTCATCGTCGTTGAAAAACTGAGTGTTGAATGGCACTGGTGCGTCGCCGCCTGAAATACGAATCAGAATTTCTTGTAATTCGGCTGACGAGCAAAAACCTACCCTCATCGCCTTCCTCTTGGGCTAGGCGGCCTGCCGCTTGATCAGCAGCAGCCTGTGCCCAGAAGTTCTCGTCGACTTCGCCATCTCCGGTTTCGTTAAAGCGGACTCTTTGTCCTCGCATTTTCAGCTTCGAAATTTACAGCTGCGGGTAAGTATTGGTCGAATGGAAGAATTACTACACCTACAGAAAATTTAGGCTTTAGGAACAGGGTCACAAGTTGTCTGCTGGAGAAGTGCATATCATCTGGAAGCGTGTGTGCATCACGCTTCTCTTCCTTTGCTTTCCTGCCTCGCCCGCCTTTCTTGGCAGTCGATTTAACCGTTCCGTAATTTGACAAGGTGATACCAGCCCCACGAGTCACGGGGGCAAAGAGTTCGTTCGACAGAGTTTTCGCGTCCTTCTCGGATGGCGCTAAGAAGTCGATTCTGAAGGCCTCTTTCTTCTCCCGCCGTGGCTTGGAAGCAGCTGCGTCAGATGCATCCGCTGGGAACAAATATATTAGTGACTTGAAATGACATTCACCACAGCTCACGTTTTCGTATGACTTTGCGCAATTTCCAGTGTTCAGGACCAGCCCAATTCTTCATGAGATTCTGGTCGAAGTAGCCCATAATGCCACCATCGCCGTCCGCATCCGTCATGGCCATGACGAGATCCCGTTCGGTTGGTATTCGACGCGGATCAAAGGGCACGAAAGCGCCCGGCCGTAGATTCTGACCTTGTGGGGGGTCAACACTGGGCGAGCCATCATGGCCACTTCCATAATCGTCGCCACCGAACGCTCCATAGTTATCGTCAACTGCTTGGTCCCCTTGGAAGAAATCCTCAGTTTGAGGAGCACCATCACCATCAACATCCATCGCATTATTCGAGCCCAACCCGTCAAATCCTATTTCGTTCTCGTCGTTGTCTTCATCTTCAACACGGGTATCATCCCGATAGAGAGTAGTGTCGTCAAACGTTATGTTATCGTGAGTGAAAGAAAAATCCGCCAAGGAATGTGCGATGGCTTTGTCTTCCATATCCTCCATGTCAGGGAAAAAATGACCTATTGCTTGCATTTCAGTGCGACATTCTTAAAGAATTCACACTAAACACTGACTTCTTAGATAGCTCAAGTCGACATCCTCTTCGGGTTCGAGTATGGGCTCCTCTTCATCTACCACTTTGGCCATGGAATCACTTGCATCGAAGACGATGCGTAGGCCACCATCAGCCCCGACACCGATCCCAAGGTGGTTCATAAGAAGCCCATGCGCACCACCTTCGTCGAAGTCGGCACACGTCTTTCTGAACAGTGGGTCAACACGAAATTCCAGGTCCAGTTTTTTGCTCCGAAGTTGACTGGCATCCTTGGCGAGAGTCGAATCGGGACGATGGGTTTTCTTCTTCTTCCTCGGTTGGGAAGCATCTTGACCATCAGGATTGTCGGAGGCCAGTTCTTCTTCCTCATCTGCCGCTCCGTTTTCGTTAGCAAGGTTACTGAGCAACTTGCCAGTCTCAGTGCCGACGCTATCCACACGACTCGTCCAAATTTTGACACAACCATCAAGCGTACATGAAGCACGCTGAAAATTGATCGAATTATCTGCATTATTTCGGAGGAGGGACATGTCATGGAAATAGTCGATCAGGGCGAAATTCCATGAGTTTGCCGCGTTTATTTTCTAGAAGAAAGTGAGCAAGCAAACCCAGTTGACAACGCGTCCACACACATTATCGGTAGCCATCTTCATCCACTCTTCGAAATTTGAGTTCATGACATCGAGCGGCACGTTGATGACTGGGGGAGGGAGTGCCGAATTGAGCTGCTGTTGTTGTTTCTGTTTCGCTAGCGCGGTTCTCGAGCTCTCCCCGGTGTCCATCCGATCGCCAGAGGAAGGACCAGGTTCTGCGCCCTCGGTGACGGCTGGCTTTGTACTCTTCCGCCGCCGCCGTTTCTCGGCCACGTCGTCATTGATATTGACTGTTCTTAATGGAGCACGTCCAGAATCCGACGTGAAACTGCCGTCAGGGTCGAGTCCATGGGCATCGCTGATTCGTTTCTTGCTGCCCTTGCGATGACTTGGTCTAGGAGTGTCTGGTTCTGTGTCATCGCTGTCGTTTTCGGCGATGCGGGTGCGTTTTGATGGTGCCATGTTCCCCTCGTCGCCGTGTTCAACAAAGAGATCGTTATTGAGTGCACGTGACCCACGCGCAATTAAACGCGTCAGGTCACGCGTCACACCACCCACTCAGAGATCTATGTGTAATGTATCAATGTCCCCCCAGTAGCTTAAGTCGAGCCTCTGCCGCTCGAGCCCTTCTCTCTCGTTCTACCTTCGCCCTCATTTCCGGCGTCAGTCCAGTAATTCCGTCCGTAGAACCAGACGAACCACCAAGTTTCTGCGGTCCACTTGGCGGTTCCTTCTTCGCCTTCGGGGACTCTTCGACGGGCACCACCACCTCTGGACTCTTCTCTCGTTCCCGCTCTCGCGCCTCTCTCTCTCGCAATTTCTCCTTCAAGCCTTTTCTCCTCTGTTTCTTCTTGTCGTCCCTCTCCTCTTCCTTCTCCTTGCTCAGTGCGCTCGGTACGTGTGCAACCCCAAACCAATCCCACCAATCAGGATGATCTGCTGCACACCGCCGGAACACGTCGCGCACCGCCCGGGATCGCGCCAGGTCATATGCCGTACGCCGAGACCCAACAGGAGGCGCCTCTGCGTCAGACGCATCCGATTCAATCCCACCTTCTTTTGTCCATGCAAACGAAACAGGCGTCGTCGGGTCTGCGTGTAAATCAAACAGCAGCCACTGTACAACCGCCTCATGTCCCGCTTGTGCTGCAACCTGCAGAAGTGACACCCTCCTGTCACCTGTCCATTCCGGGATTGGTACATTAGCGCCACCGATATCTTGGCCTTCACGTTCCCAAAACCCTTTCAGAGGTTCCAGGCGACCTTTGGAAACCATGTCAAGTAATCGAGTCCATTTTTCGCGGTAGAGCTCCTCTTCTTTCGTCAGACGGGCAGGTCTAGGTTTCTCGGAACTTTCAGCGGCGGGTTGCGTTGGATGAGGCTTCGGCTTCGGAAGTGAAGCAAGGTAGGCCTCATCCTGAGCCCGAATGTCATCCTCAGTGAAGTGAGTAACCTTGACTTGAACTAGTTCTTGTAGACATCGGGTGAGTTCCGCTTGTGTCTAGGTGATGTCGCATGGATTAATGAGTTTCTTGAAAACGGGAAAAAAAAAACATACAGGTCGACGTGTTGGAAATGGGAAGTTTCGTAGTCTATCATCCCCTTTATTAATTACGCACCCTTCATAGTCGAGGAAAATGCGTCGATTGGAAACACTAGCTCGAATGAAGATGCGTTCACACTCGTGAATATCTTCCGCCCAGTCTTGAAGCAGATTACGGATATCCTGTCAAAGTTCTGCACAACAAAACCGATGTCATGTAGCCATTTTCACTTACGTCACGGAGTGCCTGCTCTCCGTATCTGCGCAGCATGGCACCAGCACTAATGGCGGCCCCCTTCGCATTGTCGTTGATTGATTGTGACCCTCCCTGTTTCCTACGAGCTAAGTTTTTGATTAAAATTGTGTCGATGTCAAGGGGGACTGGCTTACTTGTGTACCGATGTAGTGTTTTGTGTTTCAAAATTTCGGTGTCTGGCTTTGGCTTCACAGGTTTTCTCTTTCTAGTCTGCACAACTTCATCTTCCTCATCCGTGACACGGCCAACTCTGACTACAGCTCCTGCAAAATGACCGCCGGCAACCATAAACATAGCCCACTTTCTCCCTCCCTCGACAATAGTTTGCATTTCCTTGAGTTCCGACAAATATGCAGACGGTGGAGTGCCGAGAGGAAATAACATTCTATAGACTCCGAACTGTGTTGATGGTGGGGAGTGAAACCAGGTGATGGCTGTTACCGGAGCTCTGCGGGCGCCGTCCTCGGGCAAGTCAGATAGGGACGTATGGTTGATTTTGTTAAGGAGTGCATTGACGGTATCTGATTCGTCCGAGGTTTCATCGTCGGAGGAAGCGGAACCCGAGAGAGAGTCCTCCAGGCCTATAGTGTAAGTGGCACGACTCATCAGCCATTTGTCGAGATGGATGAAGTGATGGGAAGGAGATGCACACCACCGATGAGTTGAGTGAAAGTAGACTCTGTGACAGGATTTCTGCCAGTGAGACGTATCTTGACGTTGTAGCGATGCCAATCGGTGCGAAAATGCGCACGTTGGTCATCCAAGTCCGCAAAGGCAGCTCCGAGGCAAATATTGCAGCCTTTTGCATTCGAAGGAGGGGCCTGTGGCGGAGGGGGGGAGGGTTCACGGGGCGGTGGTTGACCGATTGAAGACCTGGGCGTGAAGGTGTCGACCAACTGAGATGGCAGCGAAAATACGTTGTACTTGTGGCTCATGCTTGATTCCTGTCAGGGTGGATCAAAGGCAAGATGACTCGAGGGAGTCGAAGTTAATGATCCCTTGCACCGCCACATCTAATCGGACTAAACATCTGACATCCGAGACGTGGCCCGGTTCAACACAACCACCATGGTTGCTTCGGATTTTGCAAGTCGCCCCATCAACAAGTTGGTGCTCTTTGACGTCGATGACACCCTCACGCGCCCCAGGTTTGTTTACTTTCGCGACACACTAACCTCTCATGACCGATCGCCTTCAGACAGAGAGTTACCCCGGAGATGGTGAAATTCCTTGGCGAGCTCAGGCAAAAAGTGACCGTCGGATTTGTTGGAGGCTCTGATTTTGGAAAAATCAGCGAACAGCTCACCGTGGATGGCAGGAATGGTTCGTTTGATTTTTCAATCATCATTCTAGGAAAACATGGTCGAATGCTGATGTCCTACCAGTACTCGAAGACTTTGACTTTGGGTTCGCAGAGAATGGACTGATCGCCTTTCGTCTCGGGAAGTCCTTGGCAACGCAGTCATTCATAAACTTCGTCGGAGAGGAAAAGTACAAGAAACTCGTCAACTTCATACTTCGCTACTTGTCCGAAATCGATATTCCAATCAAACGGTGGGTGACAGAATCCCTCATTCACTGTTGCTTTCCACTTCATTGAGACCCTTATCAGGGGCACGTTCGTTGAGTTTCGCAACGGGATGATCAATGTCAGCCCAATCGGCAGGAATGCAACGTACGTCTTGCTTAGTGTGCCCGTATGCCCTTCACTCAAACCTTCCCTTGAAAAGAAAACAAGAGCGTGATACATTTGAGGAACACGATAAAGTCAGTCAGTTTACATATATCACGTCGACGAGGCTTACATGCGTAATAGAAACACAAGATTCGCGCTGCATTCATTGAAAAGCTTCGCGAGCAATGTGGCCCCGAAAATCTTGACCTCAAATTGACGTTTTCCATCGGTGGCCAGATCTCCTTTGATATTTTCCCGAATGGATGGGACAAGCGTTACTGTTTACAATTCGTCGAGAATGAAGGGTTTGAAGAGATCCACTTCTTCGGGGACAAGACTCATGCGGTGAGTTGATGTTGATATATCGGACGTTTGTTGGCGTATTGACCAGCATCGACAGGGAGGGAATGACCATGAAATCTACATGGATTCGAGGACTGTGGGTCATACCGTTCGGTCACCAGCGGATACCATTAGGCAGGGCACTGAGCTCTTCTTGGGATAGGAACTAGACACCATGTAGTATATACCTACGTGACACAGGGGCTCCTTTCAGAATGGAAATGCTACAAACACGACCACACGCGTCACCACGACATCACGCAGATGTCAAAACGCGTCGACGACGTTCCGCTCCTGACTTACTTCGCGCGACTTTACGACCTTTCTGCCATGCCCACACTCAAGGTCAACGGAGACTCTGGGTAAACAGTTTGCGCGATCTACTTCCCAAGTCCGTGTACTTATGCGGAGCACACTATAGCGTCAAATCAGAGGCTGCTGCTGAGCCGGCAGCGAAGCGGAGAAAGCTCGTTCGCTCTGGCTCCCAGAAAACACAGACTTCGTCGTTCGCTGATGTGCTAGAACAACTCAGTCAGAACGTTTCAAACGGGCCATGTTTGTTTCCAAAGATTCTTCTCCTAGCACTCTTTTAGTTGACCGAATATCCTTCAGCCTCCGAAGGTGGCGCTGATTCTTGGTCCCGTCCAAGGCTCAAGCCAATAAACGAGAAGACGGACACCATTAGTACGTCTTCTCTTAATATTAATTCCTTTCTCTCCGGCTCAAGCCACAACAGCATTTCAGCAGGTAGAAATTGAAAATGCAACAGATCCAAGTACAGGACGTACAATGTTGCGTATGTTTGGTGTCACTGAGGTATTCTTTGTCTGTCGTTGCTTTCGAACTCGGTACTTAAGCTTCAAATGTTTTAGGCCGGGAATAGTGTCCTTGTCAATATTACACAGTTTATGCCTTATTTCTACGTCCCTGTTCCTCGCGGGTTCGACCAAACCGACATGGATGCTTTCGTGGATACTCTGAATGTACGTTAGCTGTTGTTTTATACTAAACCTCGAGATCTCACATGATACGTCGAATTAGCAAAGCGCAGGAGGCAATTATGTTCTCGATATTGAAATCGTGAACAAGCGCACTCTTTGGGGTTATCTAGGAGATGATTGGCTCGCGTTCATGAAGCTCACGATAGTCGACCCGAAATCGCTTCCTAAAGTTCGAGATAAGTCAGCTTCAGAGCAACCCCCGTTCTTGTGCTAACTTTTCACTCCGTACTAATTACGCGTGTTCGAACGGGGTGAAATCTCTTTTCGAGATTTCTTTGCCCTCGGTCAACCTTATTCCACCTTCGAGAGTAATATTCCGTACACACTCCGGTTCATGATAGATACCAAGGTCAGTTTTGCGACCATATGAATGTTCACCTTCGATTTATCGTCCATTATTAGGTAGTAGGAATGAATTGGATCGAAATACCGGCAGGAAAATACAAACTTCTTTCTGAGGAAGCGAAACGGTCCACGTGCCAAATCGAGCTTAATGTCAGGTGCGGTAACAGTAGTTTCATTGCGCTTCCGGTTGTTGAAGAGTTCCAAAGGTGGGACGCATTCATCCCGCACTCACCTGAGGGAGAGTGGCAAAAAATTGCACCACTACGTATACTCAGTTTCGATATTGAGTGTGCTGGACGGAAAGGAATATTCCCCGAGGCCAACACCGATCCTGTCATCCAAATTGCGAATATGGTTACTCGCCAAGGTTTTATCCGAGTCCTTACTACCTCTGCCCGATGACGGAGCTAATAAATATGTGGGACAGGCGACGCGCAGCCCTTCATCCGGAATGTGTTCACGCTTAATTCTTGTTCACACATCGTTGGATCTCAAGTCCTGTCTTTTGATGATGAAACGAAGCTTCTTCATGCTTGGCGAGACTTCATTGAGGAGGTGGACCCTGATGTAGTTATTGGATACAACGTTGCAAATTTCGATTGGCCATACCTCATGGACAGGGCAAAGCACCTAAAAGCCACCAAGTTTCCCCATCTTGGGAGATTAAAAGGTAGGTCCATACTCTATTGTGTTTTGTACCGTTTCTTAAAAAATGACGCCTTGCTCGCAAAGGCGTAAAGACACAAGTGAAAGATACCCATTTCTCTTCAAAAGCTTATGGCCAACGTGATTCGAAGGAGACCGTCCTCGATGGTCGCCTCCAGCTTGACGTCCTCCAATTCATGCAGCGCGAACACAAACTACGCAGCTATACGCTCAACTCTGTCTGCGCGCAGTTCTTAGGGGAGCAAAAAGAAGACGTCCACCACTCGGTCATCACAGATTTGCAGAATGGTGGGCCTGAATCTAGGCGGCGGTTGGCGGTTTATTGCTTGAAGGTCGTGTCATGCACGAGCTCTTGCTAACGAATTTCATCTAACAAGTGCCCTACTTAGGATGCATACCTTCCACAAAGACTGCTTGACAAACTGATGTGTTTTGTGAACTACATCGAGATGGCGCGTGTGACGGGTGTTCCTTTTAACTACTTATTGTCTCGTGGGCAGTCTATCAAAGTGCTCTCCCAACTCTTTCGAAGAGCAAACCAGGAGGGATATATCGTGCCCGCGTTCAAAGGCGAGGGTAAGTCTAGCAACAATGCGGAGTGTAGCTGTGCTCTAACTGAGGGCCAACAGGTTCGGATGAACAGTATGAAGGTGCGACTGTTATCGAGCCGAAAAAAGGATACTACGATGCCCCTATTGCTACGCTCGACTTCAGCTCTTTGTATCCCTCCATCATGATGGCTCATAACCTATGCTACACGACACTCCTGGACAAGGGCGCCATCGATCGACTTGGACTCATCAAAGATGTAGATTACATTCAGACACCAAACAATGGTGCGATCACCGCTAACGTCTACCCATTATTCTAATCATTCCATGATTGTAGACTTTTTCGTTACAAAGGCAAAACGAAAGGGGTTGCTACCAACAGTGTTGGAGGATCTCATTTCCGCAAGAAAACGCGCGAAAGCTGATCTCAAGAAAGAGACTGACCCCTTTAGGAGAGCCGTGTTGGATGGTCGTCAGCTGGCCCTTAAGGTACATTTGGTTGATGTTATTGATCTACACCAGCCTGACGTAGACACAGATAAGTGCCAATTCTGTGTACGGCTTCACTGGCGCTACAGTTGGGAAGCTGCCATGTCTCGCCATCTCGTCTAGTGTGACCGCGTATGGCCGCCAAATGATCGAGAAAACCAAACAGGTTCGGTCTCTATACCACGAGTTCTTTTTAGAATTTTCAAACCTTCGTGTCTGTGTCAGGAAGTAGAAGCTGAATTCTCCCTATCGAACGGCCACAGTCATAATGCCGAAGTAATTTACGGTGATACAGATTCTGTTATGGTCAAGTTCGGACCCCCAGACCTTAAAACCGTTATGGAACTTGGTGAGCTCCATAGTGCAACATCGTGACCATTCTGCTAAATTCAAGACTGGTGACGCAGGAGCCCAAGCTGCAGCCTTCGTCACGGCCAAGTTCATCAAGCCGATCAATCTCGAGTTTGAAAAGGTCTATTTCCCTTACTTGCTTATCAGTAAAAAGCGGTATGCAGGGCTCTACTGGACGAAGGCAGAGAAATATGACAAAATGGACGCAAAAGGCATTGAAGTGCGTATCTTCCTGAAAGCATCCACCCAGCAGTTCGATGATCTTACATAGACAGTTCGAAGAGATAACTGTCGACTCGTTTCGACAGTTATCGAGACGTGCCTACACAAGATGCTCATTGATCGAGATGTCAAGGGGGCAGAGGAGTATGGCATGTCAGACTATCTTGCTTGCTCAGGCTGATGGCGCATTTAGCTATACGAAACGGATGATCTCGGATCTTCTGCAAAACAAGGTCGACATGTCCCAGCTTGTGATCACGAAAGCGCTTGCCAAAGCAGATTACGCAGCTAAGCAGGCTCACGTAGAACTTGCAGAACGAATGCGTCAACGCGATGCAGGTTCTGCACCTGCGCTCGGTGATCGTGTTGCATATGTTATTGTCAAAGGCATCAAAGGTCCATCTCCCAAATATTTGACGCTATGCCTTGTATTCATGATATTCTTTATCTTCGAAGGTGCCGCTGCCTATGAGAAATCTGAAGATCCGCTTTATGTACTCGAGAACAATATTCCGATCGACACCAAGTACTATCTCGAGAATCAACTCTCGAAACCTCTCATGAGGATTTTTGAACCCATTCTTGGCGAAAAAGCAAACTCGTTGTGTACGTGTCAAATTCGCGCATCGTATTTGCAGCACTCCAACGTCTTTCAGTGTCCGGCGATCACACTCGTTCGATTGCGATTGCAACTCCCACTGTTGGAGGACTCATGAAGTTCGCGGTCAAAACAGTCACTTGCCTTGGATGCAAGACGGCTCTACGGCCAAATAATAGTGTAACCAGTTAGTATATGTCTATCACCCCAAGTTTTGATGTCTCATGGATGAGTAAGATGGCGCTGTTTGCAACAACTGCCGCCCAAGGATCCATGAGCTCTATCAAAAACAAGTAAGCGCCACCTCACAAATGCAAGTCCGGTTCTCGAGATTGTGGACCCAATGCCAACGATGCCAAGGATCATTACATCAGGTACCATCCCCTTCAAATGATCCCTTCCGAGGCTGACTATTTCGTGTTCAAGGATGTCTTGTGTACAAGCAAAGACTGTCCGATCTTTTACATGAGGAAGAAAGCTCAGAAAGATGTTGAGGATGTATCTGCAGTTTTGGGGCGGTTTGATGAAGAACTTTGGTGACATCCTGTGTATTAAGTTGGGATGAGTAATAGTGTTTCATAGACTATGATGGATGTGGTTTGAATTTTGGACTTTAGTACATTATACTCTGCAAGGTGCAATAGCCACTAATCATATCTCCAAAACAATAAGCAAATATTCAACTCTGAATATGATGCATGTGAGCACTGAGTCAGTAACCCATTCAATATACACCTCGAGTGATCACTAGGTCTTGCAACCTCCTCTCTTGCCCCTGAGCAAGACTTCAGCCACAGAAGATTCCATACCTTCTTCATATTGGTTTTTATTGTTTCACAAGATATTTTCCCTGTTGTGCCCCTTTTTCTTAGCTTCATTTTGATACATCTTTGCTATTTATTTATTTATTACTAGTTTCCAGTTGTCCTTAGTCATGTAAGTGCTATATTTTTAGCTGCCATATCCAAAAAGATCATGTCACAATGGTTCATTTTTCACTGAAACTATTACCTATGTAAAGCAAGACCCAAAACATGCAGCCCTCGAGATGGTATACTTATATTGCCTAATTTGTTTTATTTACCTGTGTATTTACTAATGCTAATTTTGGTTATTCAATAAACATGCTTCTCTCTCTTGGATATCACATCAACTAAAATTGATATGTCAGATATTATCTTGTCAAAAGAACAAATTGTTCATCTTGCACACCATGTCATCCAGGCAATGCAGTGTGAGTGGGACAATTGTACCATCACACTCAATAGCTGGAATATGTTAGCAAAGGTGACTAATTTGATAATTCTTGCTTTGCTGTGGTTGCTGGCACCAGACTTCTCTTCCAAAAAGACACCCATTTACCCTGGAGCTGCTCAGGATCTTGCAGCTCTCTTTGCACCTGATGAAGTGGCTAAGTTTGCCTGCAAGATTACTTGGTAGCTCTTGGAGGAGGTGCAACAGCATTTCCACCGTGGAAAATTCATCAATTATTACTAACTTGCGTACTTTGGTTTGCAGCATCTTCTTCGACATTGCCATCGTGTTGTGCAACAGGTAGGTGGCAATTTTACGCTTATATGCTTTGTTGCTTAGCAGCCTTGCTTTGGCACTGCAGGATGGGTTTTATCAGTGCTCTTATTCTCGTTGTTCCGGTCGACTTCACACCTCTATCAGTGGACTGAAGACTCATGTCGAACTGAGTCACCTATCAAGAATAGCATTACGGTGTCCAGCGCACGGTACGTGGAAGTTACGATGCCTGTTTGTCGTTGCTCAACTTTACTTCAGGTTGTAATGAGGTATTCGTCCGCGCGCAACAACTTTTAGGCCACTTTGAACATGTACACCGCGAACTACTCGATAAGCGCGTACCTGCAGATGCGTTAGCGCCTCTCGCCATCCTCACAACCCCTTACCCTCTTCGACCGCCACCGCCCCTCCCGAAACATCACACTCGGACGGATTTGATACTGGTATCTGTCTCGAAACCGTCTATCCACCTAGGGCATAGTCAAGGAAGCGCGTCCCAAAGTATCTCGCGCAAGTGGAGTCGGTTGGATATGCAGGATGAAGAGAGCGATGACGATCCCATCACACTGGACAACATCCCCTCCAAATCAGCTGGCACCGAGCCCGAGCCCGAAGTCGTAGACATCGAGGTGCGGAAAAAACTGCCGCCTGCTAGGCAGCCACTCCTAGCTCGTCCTCAACCGGTGGTTTATCCGTCCATACAGTCCGACGAGCCTGAGCAAAGCATCTTATATTCTGCATTCGTGCGCATGGTGGACAACCTAGTCGCAGCTGGGACCCTTGCGGGGCACAAAGAAGGGGGGCATAAAGAGAACTAACGCGCATCTGGCCGTCTTCGTTATTTTGATCAGGTATACCCTGCATTAGAGACTGACTACGCTCGGGCCAGTTATGTATCATGATTACCGTACATTACATTGGTTTGTATACCATGACGATAACGCACAATCAATAATTGTATCCCAATCGACTCTTGTTACGGGCTTTAACTGATGCTCAGTCAGTTACCAGTGTATTTGAAACTCATATGAGGCATAATAAACGTGCATGGTGATGCATAATGTGATTGACGGTACCCGACATATGCGAAAGTACCGGGGGAGGTATGCAATAATAAATCTCACATGAAGTATCATAAAAGCGCTCCCAGTCATAATTTTGTACCATTTTATGCAGCATTACCTTCGGCGAAAGTAAGCAAGTCCGAATCGCCCTGGTCGGTGACAGTCATAACACTGATCGTTCGTCAGGTGGGCATCAATGCAGGAAATTTGCGGTGACTTACCCGACGCGGAACAGTTTACCGGCAGCGGTGCCGAGAGCGACATTGGTGCCAGCGAAATGATGTACGGTCGTCTTGGACAACATGGCGTAGTACTCAATCTCCGACTTGCGGAGGGGCGGGCAGTTCCCAGCAATCAAGACAAGTTTTGCTATGATCGTATAACATAAAAGAATGACAATAAAATCGGTCGTCAGTTCAAGGGACCTTCTCAGCCTCACGCTCCAGTCCCCGTGAGTGTATCAACTAAAAACACTCACCCTTGCCACTGCGCATTTGCTTCAACGCTGACTTGTAACCCAAAGTGTACTTGCCCGACTTCACGACAAGCGCGAGACGAGACGCAATGGACTCGGTCGACTTGGCAGCTTTGGATTTCTTGGTAGGTGCCATCAGGTATGACTTGGTCGTGAAGTACGATGTCTTGAGGATGATGCTTTTGGTGTTGAACGAAAGTATGATCAATAGAGTTCTGCCGACCAATAACTGTACAGTTGTGGCGAAACTTTAAACTCCGTATCTGGTATACAACCCCCTGTAATGGTGGTAAGGGGTTGTCTGCCAAATGCGGAGTTTAAAAATTATGCCAGAGTTGTACAATTTATTCGTCGGCAGAACTCTATCGATGACACTTTATTACAGCAATGCAGGTGACATTTCTATGATAGCGCGTGGGCCTTTCTCCTCGTAATCCGATTTTGATACAAAATTCTTTCCTTGCACATCGTTGAAAGAAATCTAGTTTGGTGGCTGTCAGTGAGGCCCAGAAAAGTTGTAGTTTCACGTTGACCTTGGCAACAATGCTGGTTCCCAGGAAGGCCGCAAGACCTTCTCCCTTCTCCCGATACTCGGCGAAATACTCGGGCACGGTGACGACACGGATGGACCGGGGTTGGACATCGTTATGCTGATCCGGATTACCGAGAATGAATGGTGATAAACGTGACTGTAGCGCAACACCGATTCCTACCCAAACATGCATTCAGCATAAGTAACGGGACGAAGTAGGGAGCGCACCCTTGACACGGCTTGCTAGGTCTCCAGTGACGAAGAGTCCTTGCCAAATGTACTGTCGTTGATCAACGTCAGCCTGACTGACGGAAAATCCAACGGTATCCTGTAGCGAGAGCGGATCGTCCTCAAGTTGAACCTCGTCTTTTAGAGGCGACGAGTAAAGAAGGGAGGGATCGAAAAGTGGCTCGCAAAACCGATGTCGTTCCTTTCCTAACGTTATTGAGTGGTCGCGGAACTGGAGAGTGATGAGGTCAAGAGCCTCGATTTCTTTTGCGCGTGCTTGTTCTGCGGCGGACGCCTTTGCGGTCGCTTTCTTCTTCGTCCCAGCCTCAATCACAGCCTTTTCTTTTCCTGCGACTAGGACAGCGGCGATGTCTGTGACCCCCTCATCCTCTAGTGCTTCCGCAATTTGTCCGTCTGACGGAACACGAACGTGGCCTTCAGACCAGATGTATTTGACAAGATCAAGGAGGAATGCTTGCACAGCTTCGGGGTCCCTTGGAGAATCGGAGGGAGAGGCGGCGGCCATGACAGATTGGTTTGAGCGCAGAAGATTGGCAAGGTACTTTTCACAATCACCTATGCCAAGGGAAGTCGAAGTCCGTGCAGAGTGCACGACAAAACCATCATATATGGGTGATACATCCGTTTTCTCGTATCCTATGTCGACGACAACGCCGCTTAGTTGCCCAGTTGCGTATAGCTGCGTCATGGACCGTTCCACGATCGCAAAACTGGCCACGTTGAAGCGTTCAAAGAAGGTTTGACATATTCGTTCTTGACAACCACGGGATAGTCCCGGCATGATGGAAAGCATGACTGGAGATTCATTTTGAGTGCGTTTTATCTGAAGCCTGTTGAAGATGACATGTTTCCTGGATGCTTTGGTGGTAAGATACATGCAGCGATGAGAGGGGTGCTGGGGTGCATACCAGATAGCTTCAGCTTGAGTCCAATCGCGGATGTCGCCATCTGCGAATGGCCATGAAACAAGTATGTCCTGGCCAGCTTCGAGTGCCTCGTCGAGTTGAGCACCGACAAGATAGTCGTTCGCCTTTGCAGTGGTACTCGCGTGGAAAGGGAGAGAGGAAAGGCGGGTTGATGACGCTGGCGGACGCCAGCAATCACTAGAGTCTCCAATCACGCCTGCCTGTTTTCCGTTTGCGTTTGTGGTGGGACCGGACGAGGATTCGCCTGATGATTGTTTCAAACCGACGCGTGCAGATATTTCCTGGATGCATTTGCCTCGTCAGTCCGTTCGAGGACGAGACGAGCGCAACGTACGACTGTTGGAGTTTTCAAAAGTTCTTGAATGCCGATGCCAGCCCTGACGACTGTTCTGCCTGTCTCTATGATGAGTATGGACGAGTCACGGAAGCTGCTCATGGTCTCTTCCCAACTTGGAAAGTCGCGTCAGAAAAAATAAATAAACCATTTCGTCACGCGGAAGCTATTAATGGCCAAGGGATGGCATCAAAAGGGTCTCAGTAAATGGTCTGATTTCCCCCGCTTTCTCTCTGAAACCACCGCCCGCCCATGTCCATCAGCCAGCTCTCAAAACTGTACTCTCCGCTCGACGTTCCAGAATCTGGCGAAAAACCGTTTACCGACTACGCTCGATGGAGGTTGCTCGTGAACGATGGTGGTCGTCACACTTGGCACTACATGAAGACTGACAAGGAGTGCGACAAATGGCCCCAAAACCATGTAGACGAGTACTGGCTGGGTCAGCCCCTCGTAAGTTTTTGTGCGTGGCGCATGCATGACCCACAAACATCTCCAATAGAACCTACCCGCCCTTCCGAAAGCGGCTACCCCGCTGGAAGCCGCACGGAATGGTTATACCTTTTACAAGCACCTCCAGTCACATGATGGCCATTGGGCTGGCGAATATGGTGGCCCCATGTTTTTGTACCCTGGTCTTGTCATCGGCTCCTATGCCGCTGGCATGGGGTTCGAAGAGGAAGAGCGCCTCGAGATGATTCGCTACCTTATGAACCGGGCGCATCCTGAAGACGGAGGTTGGGGTCTGTAAGCGTACGATCCCATGTCAGGTGGACATCGTGTAATGCTCTTTCTCAGCCACATCGAAGGACACTCCACCGTATTCGGAACCGCCCTCAACTATACGGCCTTGCGTATCCTCGGCATGAGCGCTGAACACCCCGTTGCTGTCAAAGCGAGAGCTACCCTTCACCGGCTAGGCAAGTCTCACACTAGGTACCCATTATGAAATGCTGACTTTGGTATCCAGGGGGAGCGACAGGTGCCCCTTCTTGGGGAAAGTTTTGGTTGGCAATTCTCAACGTCTACGACTGGGAAGGATTCAATCCTGTCCCTCCTGAGCTTTGGTAAGTTCACTGCCTCGAATTCTTATTCCCTTGCTGATCTCTTCTAGGCTTTTCCCGGAGTGGGTTCCGTTCCACCCCCACAAATGGTGGATTCATACCCGCAACGTCTACATACCCATGAGTTATCTCTATGGTATTCGCTTTCAGATGCAAGAAAATGACTTGATCCGTTCCCTTCGTGAAGTATGCATCCGCGATGTTTGCCATATCTGCCATATTCTCATGTTCAATACTTTCATATTCAGGAGCTGTATACAATCGATTACCACCGCATATATTGGCCTGCACAGCGCAACAATGTCGCAGCTGTCGATCTCTACTCACCTCATACTTCGGTTCTTGATGCGATGAATGCTGTACTGTCTGTTTATGAGGGTTGTACCATCCCTGTTCTCCGTAAAGCCGCGTTGGAGCGCACCTACAAGCTCATCGTATACGAGGACGAAAATACGGAGTATCAAACCCTTGGCCCTGTCTCCAAGATGATGAACCTATTATGTCGCTTCGTCGTCGATGGCCCCGATTCAGAGGTATATCATCAGCATGCCATCAAACGTGCGGATTTCATGTGGCTTGGTGCGGAAGGCATGATGATGTGCGGAACGAACGGCAGCCAACTTTGGGATATCGGATTCATTACACAAGCACTTGTCGAGACGGGCCTCGCCAAGGAGCCAGAAAACAAGGAAAGTTTAAGAATGGCCTTGAGGTGGTTGGATATTTGTCAGATCCAAGAAAATCCAAAGCACTACGAGGTCGCATATCGTCATCGAACCAAGGGAGCATGGCCGTTCAGTACGAAAGAACAAGGATATACCGTCAGTGACTGCACGGGTGAAGGTCTGAAATCGGTCTTGTACCTCCAGAACCAAGTGGAGTACGTGTACTTGATGATTTAAAATGACTTTCCCGCTCAGTATTACCCTTAGAGGAACGGAGAAGGTCGTATCAGACGATCGGCTGTTCGATGCTGTTGACACACTGCTCTCGATGCAAAACAAAAACGGTGGTTACGCAAGCTACGAGCTTGTGAGGGGACCCCAGTGGTTGGAGTGGCTCAATGCTGCAGAAGTATTTGGTATGTGTGCGGGTCATAATCATGTCATCAAAGCAACATTGACTTTTCTACAGGAAACATTATGACTGAATTTTGTTACCCGGAATGCACGACTTCGGTGATAACATCATTGTCCATTTTCAGGAAACATTATCCGAACTACCGCGCAGCTGAAATTGGGTAGGCACTGCCGATTTCACCCACATAATAGTTTTGACTGACGCTATCAGTCGGACGATTACGAAGGCGATCAAATGGCTCCATGACGTACAGAAACCGGAAGGTGGTTGGTTTGGATCGTGGGGGATCTGTTTCACCTACGCGACCCAATTTGCGCTGGAAAGTCTAGCACTTGGTGGAGAGTTTTATGATAACAGTCCGGCTGTCCGACGGGCGTGCGACTTTCTGCTCTCGAAACAGCGAGAGGACGGAGGGTGGGGTGAAAGTTACCAGGTCAGCCATATCTATAACCTTCATGTTCGACGGATGCTGACTCACACTTGCTTTCCGTACACTTGGCTGTAGACTTGCGAGCTCGGCCGCTGGGTTGAACACGAAAATACTCAGGTTGTGCAAACCTGCTGGGCAACCATGGCTCTCATGTATGCCAAGTATCCCCACGCAGAGCCCATTGAAAAGGCAGTCCGATTGGTGATGTCGCGACAGCTTCCTGTGAGAAATGATGGCATGGATCGTATTGTGAAACACGCGTTGACTGTCTCACAGGATGGCTCGTGGCCGCAAGAAGCGATTGAGGGCGTATTCAACAAGAACTGCATGATCTCGTATCCTAACTTCAAGTTTGCGTTTACGATCTGGATGCTTGGAAAAGCACATTACTACCTGAAGGATCTGAAAGAGCAGCAAGCTAACAAGTGAGCTAGTTAACGAGTGCTAGCAGCCGCCTCGTGCATACCCTCCTTGGAGGTAAAAACTTTGCTTGGCGAAAATTGTGTATCATGTTTCATCCGGGCCGCCCGTCTGTGTGTATTTCAGTATCACTTACATTATTAAACTTCGACCTACCGGTAGATAGCTACTCTCTTCCACTGTAACGTGTATTAATCATCCACAAGTTTGCGTTCAAGCCTTGCTAAGTCTGAATCTGAGTGAGACACAGCTCAGCCGGGATGACGCTGGCTCCTACTAGGCCGTATAGAGGGAAGCCCAGGTACAATGGAAGCTATCTCCGCTAGGGTTATGTTTAGGAGTTGCAACCGAGGGAAGAACGTCAAGATCAGCGTCCAGATTGCGGGTCCGACCAATACGTGCAAGCCCATCGCTACTTGCACAATTTCGGGCAACAACGACATGTGGTATTTCCCGCTAGAGCAGCAAGGGCGGCGTGATTACGGCCGCTGAATGGAACGTCGGTACCGGTACGCAGTCTCAATTAACAGATACGAAACTTGCATTTGAAAGAATCTATGATTCGGATTGAATCAGGGGGAGGTCACATGACGAACCAAACCGTCCACCTTGCCAAGCAAGATCATCATCGTAGCAGCGCGAATACCACCCTAGAATTTTCGAGCACATGTGAGACTCGAAGACCCAAGAAAGGCTAAGAGCAGGGAGTGAGGTGAGGGGTGAGACTAGTGGTTAAACAAATTGAGTACCTAATCGGCAGCAGCAGCAGCAGCTGCGACTACGGTAAAGGAAAGGCTCTTTCGCCTGGAGTGGAATAGCTGGGATAGGTGAGTGGGAGGGGAAATATCAGCGGGAGAGCTCTATGAACCCTACGAGGGGGACGGAGGCTGCAACATGGCGAATTCTGGCCACGCATGCGTGTTTATATGTGGACCGGATTGATCATCTTCGACTTGGCGGGGGTGACCTCATCCCGCCAGATTTCCCGGGACGAGTTGGGCGGAGTATAAACATTCTGATCTGGCAGCATGTCGCGTTGCAAACCCTGCCACTTTGTTTACACGTTCACAAGGTCGCTTGGATCTGACTCAAGCATCGATTTGCGGCCATCTTGTAAATGAGATTTTCTGCCGAAACATAATCAATGGCCCCAGTGGGCGTGAGGTTACCCGATTTAGTAAATCGCGGCTCGTAGTACCGAGCGCCACCGTCGAAGAAGTTCGGGTCAGTACGCGGGCGGCTTAGCTTGATTCGTCGGTCTTCGTAGTAGCACTGCGCTCTTCCATCTTCCATCCATCCGACCCATTCTGACCCCCGCGATCCGGTAAGTGCAATCTTCTCGTTCGTTCTCAAAGTTCAATCGTCCCAGTTGACGGCCTCAATAAGCTGTCTGGTATGCCCTACGGATATGGGTCAGGTATGCTCGTGCTGACGCGGCTCTTCTCCAGCCTGACTTTGAGTCGCAGTCTGTGCCACGCATTGCGCCATCAGTTATGCTACGGTTGAGCATATGGGCCATGATCGCTTTAAAAGCGAACTAGGGGACGCCGCCTTCTATCTCGGCCCTTGTTCCTTTGAAAGTAACACATTGTTTTTGGTTGGACTGCCAGCGAGGACGGCAAGCATCATGTCACGATCTTCATCGAGAACAGAGGCGTACAAGACGAACCCCGACAGCAATTCGAGACTTATTGTCAAGGCCCACAAGGGCACATTCCATGAAGAGGTCCCATTACTCGCCGAATACAAATCCGATAACCTTGATTATTCGGGACCGCATCGGCTTGCGTCGCCCTACATACACGCGGCAAGCACATTACTTTGCCATTTGTTCGTCACTAACACCAATCCATCAGGTCTGTCCATGGCCGAATCCGAGTGGGTGATCTGTCATTATCATCGATGGTCATTTTGGTTAGCGCCGTCCCATGTTTCGCAGTACTTGCTGGTGCCCATCGACAAAGTGGAACAGATATGTGAAGAAATCGGCCCGCGATACGACACCATCGTCATGTGCATGACGGATGCCAGACCCTACGTTGCTTGTACGTGGAGAGTGTTTATTTTCCTTTTTGTTCTGATTCGCGGTGGGATTCATTGGAAAGGTTATACCCCTCGGTTGTGGCTACGTCGGTGAACAGCTGGATGAGATATACCGTGACCCGGGCCGTCAAGATGTTGGCCATCCTAAAGCTTATGATCAAGCGATACGCGCTCGAACGACACGAGAACGATTTGGTGGTTTCGTGATCGGGGCGGGATACATCGCACCTACAACGGCAGGGGGATTGTTTTATGACAGAATAGGAAGCGAAGGAGCTAGTGTAGCGTAGTTGCGTGTCCTTGTACAATTTGGTTGCAAATACATATGATCATTGGTATCATCGGGAGAGCGCACACCGTCAAGAGTCCTCTTTTGAACATTCAGATTGATCACACGTCAAGAGTGTACAGGGAATTATTTGATTCCAGATTGGCAATATTTTGTGAGTAACCTAGCATGACGAGGACAGAGTCTATGTTGCGGGGTTGGGTCATGTGTTCGGTTACCCTCTATCTCTGGCTGATTTTATGCCTTGGAAGCTCTGGCTTCCTGGAGTGTCTCCGTCAACGCTTTCGAGACCTTGTCAATGTCACCTCGCTCGGGATCGACGACGCTGACGCCCATGTGTCTGTTGAGAAAGATGATTGTCAGGGGATGCGAGTGCGCAGATGATAGACGTACCCGACACGGAAATACTTGTCTGTGAGGGGGTCACAAAGTCAACGAGGGGTAAGCGTGCATGTATCGTCCACAGACGAACCTTTGATGGCGGAATGTATGCCACCAGCAACCACGACGTCCTTTTTCAAAAGGCGGGGTACGATGTCGCTGGCAACGATTCCTTCGGGGAAGTAGAGCTATTTGGAGAATGATGAGCGTACACGAGAAACGGAAGGGAGCCGACGTACGGCGGTCATGCCATTCGCTGAAACCTCTTCGCTCAAAGGGACGTTCCTGAACCCGAGATCCTCTGCGAATTTCTTGAAGCGTCGGCTGACATCTTTGTGTGCTTTGAATCGGTCTTGAAGGGATACAGGGCCTTGAGTGATCTGAGCAAGCGAGGCGCGGTAGGCGTAGATGAGATTGACGG
>JBBPLP010000183.1:0-38800 GCA_038089875.1 Fistulinella prunicolor
ACAAACATCAACCTCTCCCTCCGCTATCAACTTGTCCTTGCCAAGCGTCTTGTGGTCGTAGACCCACACATGCATTCTTGGCGTACGCGCACTGGCAGCGAACATAAAGGATTCGTTCCTGCCATTATTTAGTATCCGAGCCCTTGGTTAATGCTGTTGGATTGATGCTCACCACTCCGGTGCCGAGGTCTTAACACCATGCTTGGTTTTGAACTCTCTATCACCAACACGCAATGTGGCATAGGACTTTACGTCTCCCCCGGGGAGATCCTTTGCACCGATCGCAACTACACGTAACGATCCTGGTTCTGGAGGAGGAGCCCCTGTGCCACGAGGACCTGACTCTGTTGATGGGAAGGCAGCAGACTCGCGGGCTGAGGTCGAAGTCTGGTCTGCGGAACGCAATGGACGTTCGGGCAGGGGCTCTACAGGTGGAACGGAATCTTCGAGTGTCTTGTCATGGTGGTGGAAACCATGAAGGAAGTCCTTTTTGAAGATACCCTCTACCCCATGAATGACACCTTTGCCTGCTCCCATTGGCAACGCGCTAAGCTGGGTCATCGCGCGACCAGCTACAGAGAACGTGGTCGTGGTCTTGCGCGCCTTCGCAATAATCTCGGGCGCAAATGTCAACCGAATGTATACCTGTCCCTTTTCACCATGTTTCTCCGTCGACAGGCTAACGAAACGCTCTGCAGATTCAAAAGGCTCCAGATCATCTAGGGTGATTCTGCCGGTTCCTAGACTCTTTGATTGTTCGAGTTGATTCCAGTCGAGTACCTCCACTGTGAAGTCCGCAGCAACCCGGGACGGCTAGAAGATATTGGACAATGCGAGACGGAAAAGATTTTCAAACTCACCACAGAAACAGTGAAATTTTCTGACCAATCGGGTTGCAGTGTCTTCTTCTTCGTCTGTGACTTGAATACCTTGTGCCCATTCAGGCTGAATACTGCGTACGGGTCGGATTTACCTTGTAGAGCGTCAGCCACGAGTAATAGCATACATGTTGACACATACCTCCCCTATCAGCAGCCATGAGATCTCTGCCTTCGAGCAACTCAACACGCAGGACGCCTTGATCTATGTACAGTATGAGAAGTGTGTCAGCTGCAGGAGAAAACAACATACTATTGATGCTTTCTCTTGGTTCCAACTTCACGGGAACTGGGACATAACGCGCTTCGATCTCGACGGTGGAAATTTTGTTCTCGTCGTTTACATCAGCCAGATTAAATATTCTCCGACCGTCCTGCATGGAAATCGGGTGAAAACGGAACTACATTTGCAACATGCAACTTACCAGTGTTCCTTCCAGGAATGCCTTCGCCTCACCCTTCCATTCAGCGATGATGTCATCCTTGTCACCTTCTGCGTTTTCGTTCAGTCGCAGCCAGACACGACCGAAGTCAAGCTCCTTGACGAAACCTTCTCCTACATGTTGCCATTCTGCACGAGAGCTACGGGCCTTGACGGTACTGAAAGCTGGCCAATACCCATCGTCTAGAAGAACCTCCAAGCGAGCTTTCTTCTGAAGTTTGCCAGAAAGAACATGGAAGATGATGATACCGGACTCTACACAAACAATGAGGTTCGCCGAGGTTACAGGTAGAAGTTCGACATACGGTGCTTCAAAAGCTGCTCCTTATCGAGCTCCAACCCGGAAGGCTGATTCTGATTCTCTTTTTCTGGGCTCGCTTCATCCTCTTGGGAGCTGGGAGCTGTCTGTGATGCGTCGCTGTTGCTGGTGTCGAGAGGCTGCTTCGGTGCATGTGAGCCCAGCTCCGTCATGGGACGATCGACTGTAACGGCCTGGGATAACACCACAGACGATGAGGTCGCACTAGTGACATCTGCAGCAGCATCACCGCCCGCTATGCCATCCATTGTCTTCGCAACCCTTTGAATTTCGTTCTCTCCTGCGTCAAAGCCGACGTGCTTCAGAGCCACAGCAGGAATGAATTCAGCGACGAAGTGAAGGTGACCCTTGAATGTATTTGCTCTATCAAGTTGGATAGGTTGAACAACTTCCTTCCTGCCAGTAGACTCGTGGCGAAATTGGGGATCGGTCGATGACTCCCGAGCGAGGTCATTGACGTGTAGCTCAACAGAACCAAGAGAACGATCCTACAGAAAGTGACTAACGTAAGATTGAAAGAACGGCTGTCCTTACCTTTGTCAGGTGCTGGTAGTCCATCACTTCCATAAACATGGACTGCAAAACGATCAGGTCGAGCTTCAAAAACCAAAGGTTTACTAGCCTCTTTCAGGGAATGCACTGCACAATATGGTCAATATGGTATCGAAAGTGGCATTGTGGGGGCATACCAGGTATGTAAATAATTTGGTCCCACACAGGGTTCAGATCTGCAACGCGTCGTGATAAGCGCCTAGTATGTTGGAAAACGCCCAGTGCTTACTGTTGTTGATGACCTCCGTCCGGCCCTGAATTAGATCGTTGACTAGGACTCGAACATAAGGATCGCTCTGGGGTAGAATGTTAGACTTGCTATGCTACACAACAGTTCGGTGAACCAACCTTGCCACCAAGGGAAGCCTCCACATTTCTTGAAAAAGGTTAAAGACTTAACTTCTCTGAAATGATACAAACGACCTACTTCACATCCGTTGCCTTCTGGAGCCAAAGTCTCACAACACCGATGGGTGGGACATACTGAGAAGCTCCACAAAGGGTACCTGCCATGTGCAGTGGCTTCCATTGTGCACTGATCCTAATTTTGCCAGTCTTGGTCAACGGCCACCAGTCTCGTCCCTCCGATGTTACAGCCGTAAGCAAGTCCCTGAGACGCACAGACATGCACCCAACCACAGGGTCCTTCAAGAAGTCTCGATCGTCCACAACTTTGACGGTAATCACCGAAGAAAGCTTATCTGAACATAAGAATTCGGTGCTAGATTCCCAGACTGGATTGTTCGTATGTTTGATAATTTGCGATTTGTGAATCACGGAAGCATCAGAGCCAAGATAGACTTTCACGAAAGGATTCAGCTCTCCAGAGAGCGACTTCGATGCATCAAGTTCCTTGGCTTGGTGAAGTGTCAAACGAACGATGCCAACATCTGCTAGGGGTCTGAGTGAAATGACGTGAGCCGGAAATGTTGCACATACTCGTGTCTGGTAATCGCTCTTGGCCGTCCACGATCTGGGGCTTGAGCACAGGATAATATAAGATGTCGAATCGAATCTGTCCCCGATCCTTTCCATCCTTCAGAATCGGTAGCTCGACACTCTCAAAGGTAGCATCTTCAATGAGTTTGTTCATTTCAAATATTGCGGCACCAAGAGACGTGTCTTTTCTGTGCTCATTATAGTCAATCACAGTAAGCACCAGCTGCTCCTGTAGAGAGCTGACAAGAATAAACTTGGTCTCCACCCATGTCGGGTTGTACCTGAGCGGCAATCAGCAGGACAGTCGAAGAGACAAGGGGACCGCTGACGTTGAGTGCCTATATTTGGTCCTTGCTAGCTCCCCACGGTTGTTGACGCTGACACTGACGAAGGGATCTGGTGACCCTCCACCGATCTTACTGTACTTCAATCCTCGAGCAGCGTGTATGGTTACTTGGATCACTCCAATTGCCGCATCCAGAGGAGCGCCAGACAATAGTTGTTCCAAATTGAGTGTGAAAATGTTCGGATCATACATCATGGGACCAATACTTCCGTGGACCATTTCGCGGATGAACTCGGAAAGTCCAGGGATCTGCAATGAAAATTAGTATATATAGAACGATGTGCAATATGTACCGACATGCGCGATATCGAAACCAAACGTCTCGCCACCGACTGGCTTCAGGACATAGTCGAAAACGGGCCTCTCCAAGAAGCTGAGATCCACAATTTGTATATGAGGGAAGTTGGACACTAGCTTCATCTTAACCCTCAAGAGACCGCTGAAACTGATGTCTTCAATCAAGATGGGCATCGCGGCAGTTGCTAGACCTTTTCCGATCCTCACGGACAACACAATTTTAGGATTCACTTTCCGTGCTGCTTGACGAGGAGTAAGATCAGATACATCGTTGGGGGTAAAAGAGATTCCCCAGTCCATCATAACGATGTCCTCCTCCGTGTTTGGAAAGGTCCGAACCCTCTGGATTCGCGGGGCTTTTGTACCGAGGGTGAAAGTAGTGAGGCGTAAAGAATCGAGAAATGCGGGCGTGCTTGTGCTGAGAACTTGGTCAACTGAGGCCACCATTGAAGCAGAAAGTACGGGCTCGTAAATAAGCCAGAAACGGTCGAGGAAATGATTCAACCACTCTGCGCTCTCATGCTCGGAGGCCAATCGGGTTTTGACAAGCTCGCGCTGGATATCATCGCGAGCGCGACGACGGACGCGCGTCATGGAGTTGACGTAGTACGTGTTACAGATCGCCAAAAGGATGAACAACCATCCCCATCCGAGGTTGAAGCGCGTTAAGAAGTGAGATGCAAATACAGCCTGAAATATCGGGTTAAGAAAGTGAGGCAGAAACAGTGCGAGACATACGAAGAATATCAATGCGGCGTTATGATACCAGGCACCATAGAATTGCTCGCTCAAGAACAATCCAAGGATGGACCTGTCTTTCTCGTCGCCCGCTTCAGGAGGAGGAGCATCTATGTTGGCGGCGGCACGCCATCCAATTTTATACCAGCCGGGGACGGCAGGGGCGAGGCCCGGGGGGTAGCCACCCGGCGTAGGTGGAAGCGCGGCAGGGTGCTCAAGCTCCTCCTGGGTCGCTTTTTCGGCTTCATGAATGTTGATTGTCGGCACGTCATGTCCGTTTCCGGTGGCGATTGGGACTCCTGGACGAAGCATATGTCGCGGTGAGTTCTCAAGGGGAGCGTGCATGTCCACACACCTTTCGCATTTACTGAGTCCGTGTTTGTGGCGACGTGCCCCTCACTGACCGCTGCAGCCTTTGCTTGGGGAGAAGCTGCTGGATCGAAGGAATGGACGGCGGCGCCGGTGGAGGCGTCACTGGCGAGTGCATCATGCAGTTGTTCTGAGGTGACATGCTCCCAGTTTTGCCCGACCTCGTCGTGAGGGGTGCTGGTCGCCATGGTGGTAAGTGGATGAGAAAGGGAAGCGTTGAAGGAGAGGAAGTGAGAACCTAGACTAGGACTAAAGTAGGAGTAGTTGGACAACAACGTGCTGGCCAAGTTCAGGGCTGGAATTACTATCTTTGACCGTTTACGATACGACGTAGTGGATGATGAACCCGCGCCACATCCTCACAGCTCCGCCCATCCCCCCTCTACGTCCTCCCCTCCACCGACAACAGCGAGCAGGAAGACGATGACGCTCGCTGCAAGGCGCATCCCCAATCCCCTGTACAGCTGTCCCACACCAGTCCGCCTCAGCCAACTCGCCCCGTCCTCCATCGCATTCCCCTCCGCTTCTTCCTCCGTCCCCTTCTCCTTCTCGGCCGCACTTCTCCTCCGCGGACGCTTAATTGGCAAATCCGATCTCTCTTCCGTCAAGATGTGCCACATTGCATCGACAACTCCGTTGTAGGGCACTGGCCTCGTCTCCACACAGGTACGCAGTGGCTTCGCTGTCCCGCGCGTCTGAATTTGCAGCCTTCGGCGGACCGTCTCAATTGGCAAGGTCACCAACAGGCTCGCACACCCTGCCAGAACCTCCGCGAATGCCCACGCAACGGGGTGTGTGTCCGCTGCAACGTATGGACCAAACCATAGTCGTGGAGCAATAACGGCGGGTAACGTAACGTGCATAAATGACCGTAGCCCAGTTTCAAGTATGGTCGGTATCAGCAGATGAGGGTGCAGGTAGATACCTCTCAGACCACCTTCGTTGGCTAGAATGTCAGAGAGCGCGTGGATTGGCCCTACATACGTCCTGTACCGTGGCATCGATGATTGAGCAATCAGGCGCGTGCGGACGAGATCAAGGGGTGACAACAGAAAACCGGTCAGGACGTGCGAAGCTACCGGTAGCAGCGGTGACGGTCGATAGAATCCATCCTGTGATGAGAGGAAAAGCGAATGTAAGACGCTGTCCACAAGTGGTTGTAGATTTGCGAAAACCACGTCGTGAATACACGACGTGAGCAGACCTAGAGAAATGAACTGAGAATCCATTCCATGATATGCGTGATCACTACCTTTCCATAGGGACAGCCATCCTTCACCACGAAAACCAACGAGCCGTTTAATCATACCCCACGAGGTACTGGCACTACCAACGGGGACAATATACTCTGGGCGTGTCCCGTCTTCCATGACAGACGTCCTAATCATATACCCCTCGTCGTCTACGAGTTTTTGGGCTGAATGGCGAGCAGAGACAGTACCGGGTTCGACAAAGTATGACTCCTCTTCGTTTGTTGCCTCGCTATGCTACAGCATCCGTCAGCTCGCCAGACGTCGGGGCAGTACTCGACTCGCCGTTTCCACTTCTTCGTCTGCTTCCTCCTCAGGCTCCTGGGTACTAAGGGCATCCTTCGGGACCCATTGAATCTGGAGAAGTAACTTTCCAACTTCCAAAGGCATTGCCATAGCAGTACTGCTGTACTGCAGTAACGCGGAAGCAACTAAGGAGCGGAAGAGGAGGGACAGGTCGAGCGACGAAGGCTCGCCAACGTTCAGGGAGGGAGCAAGTTCGAATATGGAACTTGAAGCAGGACGAGTGGTCCATTGATGGGCTGTGGAGGATGTGTTCAGCGCAGGTTGCTTCGGGAGACTTGACGGTGGAATGAACGTCCATTGGGTCGACGGAGGATTATATAGGTCGCGGAGGGATGGATTTGTGGCCATCGCAATGCGTTCCCTCTCCAAGGGCAGCTTCTAATTGGCGGGACGACAAAGCAATACTATTATTCCACGTGACTTCCATCATCCTCTGTATCTAGCACAAGTTTCAGCGCTTTGCAGGCTATCTCTCTATCATCTTGGAAAGTGAGCTGTTCGATGGCGCTTTCGGCTGTAACGAACTCTGGATGGAAATTCTCTGTCTCCGTCTGCGTTCCTTCGGCCTGGATATCATCGATCGCTCTGGTCAAGTACCACCAAATGATCTTCGAGTTCGTCCCTTTCACTTCCCCCAGACTTCTCATCGTCATTGCAAACGGTTCCACCATACCCTTCATGATGCGTGGTTCGTCCACCATGTTGACATGGGGTAAAGGTGCCCGAGTCGTCATTCTGCACGGGAAGAATTCACACCTATAGCCGGTCTCTTCATATGTTTCTCGGATGGCAGCACTCTCCACTGATTCCCCGCAGTCTTTCCGACCTTTGGGCAACACACAGACCCCTTCCTTTGGCGAGTGCAGAATGCATATTTGCCATTCCTTTTTATCCGGGATTGCGCGGAAGAGGACGGAGCCGGCACAAATGACAAAGTCCTCACTGAAGTGATTGACCGAGGCATATGGCCGTGGCCGACTCTGCGTCATTGATAGACGAGGATCTAGTTAATGTAACTGTCAGAAAAACGACATCGCTATAAAACTCTGAGCGCACCGTGACGGTGGGACCAAGTAATAGACTGAGGTTGAAGGCGGCAGTTCAGGTGTTGAGTTCCTGAACAAAAATACTGCCCGCTGCAAGGTTCGAACTTGCGACCTCAGGATTGCATAGCTCTGAGCTACTCATATTTGCTATATGAGACCTGCGCTCTAACCAACTGAGCCAAGCGGGCGATGTATATGTCCGACTTGAGGTCGTCATAGAGGCAACGAATCGTGGGAAAATAAGGATAGCAATCCCCACTTGGACCACTGACAAGACATTGCGTCGAGTTGATTTCTACAGGACGGACTTTGCTCGACACTGTCGTCGGCGTGGACACCACACAAGCAAACGCCTTCCCCTTCCATGCTCAACGCTCGCAAAAGGGAGGCATCTGATCCCCTTCTTCCGACGAGGCAACCCAAGTATCCCCGCGTTGAAGAAAGCACTCGGGCCACTTCTGGTGGACTTGGTGCGCATTCCGGGTTGACCGCTCGTTGGAGTCAGCTAGCACGCGAGGCTGTCGAACTTGTCTCAGAGACAATCACGACTTGGGGATCGCGTGCATCTTCGTCAACCAGCTTCCCCAACCGCCCACCACGGCCACGCCGTTCGCCCCCACCTCCACCTCGCACTCGCGTTCATTCGATACATACAGCTCCCCCATCCCGCCCTACCCTCCCTCCTCGTCCTCTAATACCAAACGGGTTTCATACTCACGAACGTCAGATTCGAACGGAACACAGCAGCCTGTCATCCTCTCTCCAGTCCGATCAATACTCCATGCAAACTCTTCTCAACCCTACCCACGACTCTGGCAGCTCTCCGCAATCAACATCTACGACTGGGTTCACGTCCGTTTCTCATTCCACCGCCTTGCCTCCTCATCAGACGGGGGATGACCTCCTGGCCGATTCAGTACAGAAATATCGAAGGGCAGAGGAAACAAGGAACATTCTGAACCTGAGGAAAAATAAGGATCACATCTATGCTCGAAAAGTGTGTCTTTCCCTGTCTGTGGAATACTGCCATTCCGTACTCATTCCTACGCAACCTAGCACAAGGCCAAAGTGAGGGAGGATAGAGCAAAAGATAGGGAAGCTGTAATGAAAGAATTGTTCGACCTCAAGCAAGCAAGTGGTACTGTGCACGCCCTTCAAGTCTTATGTTTGTCTTATCGTCATTTTGTCAGGATTCAAGTCGAGTTATGAGGATTTCAAATGTAAGAGTAGTTCATTCCCTCGATGTGTTCGAGTGTTGATCTGTTTCTGTCAGCGTTCATAGATTACCAGGCTCGACTCCAGCATCTGGACGACCGTGACACCCTGTCGCGTACGTATCACAAATCCCCTGTGGCGCGCATCTCGTGTTTATGTTTTGTTGCAGCCTCGGCTTCTTTGCCAGATCTCCGCCTCAAGGAAGATACTCCCAGCTTATCACACCGCCACTCGTTTTCCGATGTACGCTATTTGAGAATGCATGATGGTGATTTTTCTTATAAGTTTCTAGTATGCAGATATTCCCTTCTTGGAAAACGCAAAGAAGAAGTTGTTGAGAACCCTGGAAAGGTCCGTCGCAATGTTATTGCATGCCAGCGACTGAGACGTTGATTTATCACTAGCCCACCAACGAAACCTTTTTCACCCTACGAATGGCTTCGTCAGGAAGCGCGTAAAAAGGATGAAGAACTTGAGCGTCGTTTCCGTCCTTCTCTTCCCAGGTCGCTGCCTCCGGAGATGGACAACCAAGTCGATGCACTCCTGTCTAAGAAAGGTGTCATCTCAAAGGTAGCGCGGGAACAGGTTTGCGACAAGGACCTGTCACGTCTACTTCCGTGCCAATGGCTAAATGATGAACTTATCAACTTTTATGGTGCAATGATTCTTGAGCGCTCAGAAGCGTGTAAAGAGAACCCTGGAGGAAACGGAAGGAAGAAACCCTTGAACGTACATTACTTCAATACCTTCTTCTGGTCCAAGTTGCAGGGTGAGGGATATGAACGGGCAAGACTCGCAAAATGGACCAAGAAGGTGCGAGTGCTCTCCGATTCTTCAACTGGCTTTCTAACCTTTTCCTAGTTTGACCTATTTTCAAAGGATATCATCCTCATTCCCATCAATCATAATAATTCTCATTGGACGGGTGCTGCCATTAATTTTCGTCGGAAACGAATAGAATCATATGACAGTATGAACCTTGACCGACATCAAGTATTCAAGGTAGGATGCATTGTCTTCCATTTCGAATGCTATGTCTAAATCTAATTGACAGGGTCTTCGTCACTACCTCGATCTCGAACATCAGAACAAGAAAAAGAAACCATTCGATTTTACGGGTTGGGTGAACTACGGCCCAGAGGTGAATGAATATCTTTATGCGCACAGCAAACACGTAAGCTCAGTCGATTCCCCACAGGATATCCCACAACAGGAGAACGGCTACGACTGTGGCGTCTTTACGTGCCAATTCTTGGAAGCATTGTCCCGGGGAGAAGAGACATTTAATTTCTCGCAGCGAGATATGGCTTACCTTCGGAGACGAATGGTTTGGGAAATTGGACACGTCAAATTTCTTGATGTGCCATAGCACTAATGCCCCTTTACGCATTACGTTGGAGTTTGCTGAGATTTATCTGTTTATTCAAAGCGTTATTTTTTTCAGCCATAATAGCAGCTGTATCGAGTTACGATAGGAGTATTCGTCTGAAAAGAGCCAACATAGAGGTCAAACATGTGTTCATCATGAGTTTTCAAAGTTTCACCGTCTAAACCACCATACAATGATAAAGAACCAAAATACGAAGATCAGAAAGATAATGTACCACAACCACCGACAGCCTTGTCGCTCAGCCATGTTGTTCATTCGACGGAACGTCCCTGCGAGGATACCTGACGTCTCTGCAAACGCATCGTTCTGGTAACGAAGAACACAGCAACTGAGTCGAAGAAAACACAAAGGACGATAGAAATTCAGCGCACCATTTGGCTGAGTTGCACAGTCGACTCCCGGACCTCGTTCCCGATGCCAATTGTTATCTTTGAGACGGATGAGTATGGACCACGCAAAAGTAGACGCCGCCACACGCGACCACGTACATCTTTGAGGAGCTTGACTTTGGCGGACAAACCTTCGAGCTGCTCGTCGTTCTGGCCCTCCAAATCGTCAGTATGGCGGTGCACCGACTGTGCGTGGAGAGGGAGTTGAAACGGAGACGACCGTCCCGAGGCAGGGGGTGTCAAGCCGCTAAGCAGAGCGGATCGATCACGCAGCGAATTTGGTGCACGGAAGCTTTGGGAGCTTTCAGTTTGTTACAGTCGCATTGAACGTTGTCCTCACCGTTGAGACATCCCGAGAAGGTCCAGGACTGAGATGATGGTGGAGCGTTAAAGCGATGTCGTGAGTCTTCAAGCACAGTTCCGAATTTGATCCAACAGCTTTAGATACGGTGTAATACGCACGCCCAGATATCAAGTCCAGCCAAATATCAAGCGTGCATATATATAATACGTATAGGTATAAATCAAGAAAAACGAAGCCAGGGAGTCAGAGGCAGAAGAGACTGGATGCAATTTCGCACATGCGGGAAATAGGATGCAGGAGGTCAAAAGTGATGCGGGTGAAAGATCCACCGTACTGGGTCAACAAGATGGCAAACAGCGCGAAATAATACAAGTCCATCTATTCAACAAGTGCGCCTTTCAGTCAATGCTCATCCGGTTCGGATTCATGCTCATAGGTCCACCGTGGACTTGTTTAGATCCATTACCGCGCGCGTGCGCCTTGTTTCTTGCAACTTGGAGACAGATCAGCGATTCAAAACATGAAAACCAAGACCACCGCTCACTTGAGTCTTTGAGTCCCCTACCAAAATTCCGCATTACGATGGCCGTGAATATGATAGTTATGAGCAAGAGGAAGATTGCAATTGCAGCTATTTGGGTAAATTCAGTAAAAACCATCCAGATCAGAAAACAGGATTAAACCCACAGAAAGTGGTAAGCGAGTGCCATACTTGAGTGTAGTCCGTGTCACGATACTTCAGCAGTTTGTATGTCTATCGACAGGTCAGCACACAGGGAAGAAAAAAATGTGTTAGCTTACTTTGTAGATGAAGTACACTAACGCCCCTATGCACCCGAACATGAATGTTCCCATCATCCATTTGTTCTCGTGTCGTGCTGCCAAGTGACCCTCGATAAGAAGAACGACGGACAGAGGCAGAGCGGCCCAAGTAACGTAGTATTCCCAGTCGGTCTTCGCAAGGACTAGCCAGAGGAACTGCACGGAGAAACCGATCCAGAAGAAGAGATCGAACTTGACCAAACAAAGGAAGATTTGATAGCTGGCATACATTTTCTTGATGCGACGATCAGCGCCAAGGAATTTGTATACTTTCCACCCGAACTCGTTGTAGATCTTCCACCCGAGGGCAATATAAGCTATCTCCGCGACGGAAATGACCACTGGTATGATGTTCGTAAGGACGCTAACTGGTATGTGGATAATGCCATCTGAGGTTATCGTCGAGTTCTGAATCTCTCCGATTTGTATAATGGCATAAATGAGGAAAAGAAGATTGAACAATCTATGAGAAAATGTGAGAAAGGTGTAGCGGTGTTCCCAAACCAACTAACATGAGACAGATGAATTGCAGGGTGTTTCGGGCATACACGGCATCTACGGCGAGAACAAACTGAAATATACTGTGCTGGACGTGAAAACATGAACCAAGGATGAATGAAAATGCATACTGTGCTAGTGCGAATACGCTGAGGTATACAGGCATCTTGGGTGCCGTTTCGTTACTTGTAGAATCCTGCAACCGAACGAGAAGATCAGCCTCAATGGCGAGATCTATCGTCGTCTCGACAAGGACAGTTATAACGAAGAGCCGACATGCCCAGGAGTCAGGGAGAACCTTGGAGGAGATGAGGAGGGACTTTGTGAGAAAAGAACGGGCGGTCGCTCACCCGCTGCCACCACTTTCCGCGATCGACCAAGTCTTCTCGCTTGATCTTTGGTGGGTAGCTCTGAGAGGGGCCGGGAGGGTCTTCTGCTTCGTGATAGGACTTGCCACTTGGAAACGGGGATTTGTGGTCGATGGAATATGATGGGCCACGGGATTCAGAGTCATCCACGGGGGTTGTTTGAACCTTGAAGGTCTGGTGGTGGGATATCCTGGAGTAAGGTTCTGCATATTGATCGATAAGGTCGTCGTATGATGACTTGAACTCGTCCAAGGGGGGTTGGTTGTAGTGGTTGGTTGCGAGGTAGTCTGTGGAGTGGTCACCAATGTTCGAAAGTCGGTGAGCCATTGGAGAGAAAGACAAAGAACGTGAGGGAAAGAAAGAGAAAGTGAGTGAGTCGTCCTGCGAGCGAGTAAGGAGCGGAATGTTCAGCGTCGAGATGGACGGCGCTCAAAACTGGTCACAAGTGTTTGACCGGCTTTGTGTGTACGTGGGAGTCTTTTCGCCTAACTACAGCTACACAGATCTGTACGCAGGACAACCAGGGTAAGTACATCAAAATATATTCTGTCACGAGCCATCCGTGTCAGTCGAAGAACCCGTTTCTTCTCCTTCAACATCTGGCGGTCAGGTCAGCCTCACTCGCAATTCGTGCGGTCATCCAACACACCAATCAGATAGTCTGGCTCAATCCGCATGGACGGTGGTGGCGGTCGGGGCGGACTCGGCCGCTTCGCTTGTGCGACCCCCCTGCCCATCCCCGTCTTACTGCCTTTTGGGCGTCCGCGCTTCGGCGGACCTGTTCCAGCAGGTGCCTTGGCCGGGACTGCGGAAGCACCAATGGGGGTACCCACTGAGGACTGGGATCCAGGCGTGGAAGATCGTTCTCTGTCCAAAAACGAGGCGGTCGATGACGATCGCAGCTTGGAGGGCACTTTGGACTGCGAAGAGGGGACCTGCACAGATCGCACCATCATGATATCACAAGTAGAAGAAGCGAACCTGATTCGCAAGGCTGTCCACCCCTGCCTTTAATCGAGAAACGGGGGACCCTGAGCCACGTCAGAGCTTGAAAGCGAACATACCAACGTGGCAACGTACCAGTCGTCTTCTGCTTTTTCTGCTTCTTGGTTGGAGATGTCTGTGGTGAACCGAGCTACTCTCGCGAGTAAATCGATAGGTCACGGGAAGAGTATACAGAATGGCCTACTCTTTTACGCTTGAGGTTGAAATCCGCTTCATCTATGGCAAAACAAAGTCAACATTTAGCTCTTGAAGAGCGACAACTTTACCCTTGGATTTCGCTTTTCCTCTCCCGTTGGAGTTGTCGTCCGATATGTTGCCATTTTCTGAGCCAAGGTATGGCGATGCGGACCGTGTAGAGTCGATCGGGATCCTGAAAACAGTTGGTCCGCCAACACAGTATAATTTCATTGACGTCATACTTGGTTTTGAGATTCGTAGCACGTGCTGCCCCCCGTCGTACACCAGTTCCTATGCCCATGCATGAACTGAGATGAGGTGCATATCTATTGGAAGCGACCTTGGAACGACGATAGGTGCTGTGGCAAGGATGCGAGACGTAGTAGAGATTAAACAGACCTGGCGTTTGCACACCGTACACTCGAAAAGGACGTTGCCATCCTTGACAGCTGTCGGTGTACCCGTTCCGGGATTCGGGAGAGCTGATGACGATATGTCTACACTCCCTGCATCTTGCAGCTGTGGTAGCCCGTGCCCGTTGCTTCCGTGGACTATACGGAACGGGTCCAAGATATGGTGGTTAGCCAAAGTGGATATGCAGTGTCCTGCGGCATAGCCTACCTGTACAACAGCTGTGAGGGCATGAAGGGTCGACTGAGGAGTGACAATGGAGCAGGCTCACCGCGTACGACATAATTGACATGGCGCTCGACTCCGTGCGATCTCGTGATGACCTTGGAGGGCTGCGTCCATCACAAGGTCGTCGAGCATGGCAGAGAAGAGTCTCGCAGCCTGGATGTGGTCAGTGCCAAAACACTGCGGGGGTTCTACCACATACAAGACCGGCGATAACTTCCTCCCTTTCTGACTTTGACATGGGTCGTGTACGTCCTTGAAGTAGATCGGGCTACACGCTGTTCTCAGAGTGGCCCGTTTAACCCATTGATCGTGAGGAGCACGTGATCTACTCATTGCATCATGTTCGCGGGCATTGAATTGTCTACTTTCCATAGCCATACAACGTCGTACTACTGTTCACCAGCGTTTGGGTAGTGGACGCTATGAATCCTTCCTTCGCCTTCTCGTCCCTCAGCTCGCCGATTAGTTGCAACAAGGCGTCGATGGCCCCATCTGACGTTTGAATATGTACCACCAGCCGTGAATCACCGCTGAGTGCAATCGGATCCGGAAGAGCAGCAGCACGTCTCGCTACCTCTCCATACGCAACACCAACGGTGGACGGATCAAAGAACACCTACACAAAATTAATAGGGAAAGATGATGGTCAAGACGAGGTTCATTTACCATGCACGTCTCTGCCGAGTACAGTATACCGACTCCCAGCTCCTCCAGGCCCCTTTGCAGGCGTCTCGCTAGCGCGTGTACGCGGGGTAATTGTGAAAAATTATGGGTAAGCGCATAAGCTGCGGAAGCCGCGAGCATTCCAGTTTGTCGCATTCCTCCTCCGAAAGCCTTACGGAACCAGCGAGCCTTGTTGATGAATACGTTCGACCCAACGAGGCAAGTTCCGATTGGGGCACCAAGACCTTTGCTGAAGCAAATGCTAGCAGAGTCGAAGGGAGCGCAGAGCTCTAACAGTGACATCCTTGTCTCCAGAGCTACATGCCAGAGACGGGCACCATCGAGGTGCATCAGAATGTGGTTTTCCCGCGCGAACTTTGAAATTTTGATGATATCGTTTTGGGGGAAAATCGTGCCGTTCAACGTATTCTCAAGGCAGATGAGCCGAGTTGGTGTACTACACGATAAGGAATCAAACGACATGCAAATGAGGGAGGTACCTACACATGGATGTCAGACTCCAACACTGCCTTGGCCTTCACATCGTCCAAAGTTAAGTGGTGATCTTCCAAGTGGTCAGCACAAAACCAAGCTTTAATTGGACGAAACAGACAGTTCGAGGGTGTGACAGGGATCGGATAAGCTCCCGAATGCATGGCAGCACCTCCTGCTTCAAATCTACAATACGTCTCGTGTGGTCAGCGCGACTTGGGGATATGAGGGTACGTGACATACTGATTGATATGACTCCGGACATCAACGAGGATCGAAAACGGCGGCTGGTGCAGGTGTGTGCGTATCGCTAACTGATTGCTGAGTGTACCGCTAGACACAAAGAGCGCGGCTTCTTTCCCGGTGAGTTGTGCCATGTGTCTCTCGAGGGCAGATGTACAAGAATCATGCGTGACTGCGTCTCCAGTCGATGCTCGCATAGCGTACTCGTACATTGCCCTAGTTGGTACTTGACGGGGAGTTCCTTAAGCGCGGATTCCCGTACATGATATCCTAGCCATTCCTACCTGTAATTGTATCGGCTGATCATGATAGGAGAATGCACGAAAGGGATGTGAGATGAACTTACTGACAAAACTCCTGGACACTTGTCTAAGGTGTGTTTCGTTATCTGCATCCTGAGTGGGGGTTAGAATGTCCACCTCGACCTGTTCGATGATCGCTCGGAGCTTTGGATCCATGGTAACTGCAAAAAAAACGCTGAAATGTCAAGCTGGGAATTTAAAACGCTGGCATGCTTTGACATAGGCCCCGGTTTTTTTTTTCTCCGGAAGATACTGAACGAGTTATCTTATCTAGATTACATAATGATGTGTGTCTTGTAAGGGCATGCGGAATCAACGAGCCTTAGCCAACGACCTTTTCCTCTCCTTCCTTTTCGATGGGTAACGTGTGTAGAATCTCAAAAATACCTCGTCGCTAGATACTCACATGCTATCTATTGATCATACAGGGTGCTAAAGCTGCTCAAAAGCGTGAACGGAATGCCAGCAAGCAATCAGACAAGGGTCCGACTAGTCGCACCAAAGTCAATGAAGCTGCCAAAAATATCATCTGCTCAGTCTGCAGACAGACCTTTGTGCGCCCGATCACACAAATCTGCTACTCGTCTCAACTGATAGTGCATCTCATTGTAGCTAATAACGACGCGAGCTCCGGCGTGAGTCATACGATGATGAGTGGGTTATGATTGATGTAATTTACATGTGTGCTCTGCAGATTAGAGGAGCATGCGCAGAACAAGCACTCCAAGACGCTAGCTGAGTGCTTCCCCGGCTTCGCCAAGTAGCGCTGACGGGTAGATACCCCGTGTCTGTATGCATAGTCTAGTGTGAATTTGGAACTGCGGACGAGTGTTCGAAGCTGGACTGAGTACGATATTGCAGTCAATTCGTTGAACGCACCAGACGCGCACTACCAGAATGGTCCTCATAGCCCAAAGGTGGTAGCACCGGTTGCTTGGGCATTGGCTCCTGCACTCTGCATTTTCTCGCCAACTTTTTTGTTGACCTCGAAAAATTTTGCAACACATCGGTCTATACAAACGCTCTCCCCCTTGTTAAGATCACCCTCGGCATACCGTGGACTGATGCATTTGCTGTGGCATGACCTACAGGGCAATGAGTGTGAAATGTATACTTGTTAGTTGGCTGAACCTACGCGACGATGCGGTTGAAGACGTCTGAGACCATGTCAATCCTGGGGAGAGTCAATAAAGAACAACGACGGGACATATCACTTACTCGTTGATGGCCATCTCGATACGCTCATGGTTGACGCCTCCCGAGGGGGCAGGGGTACGACCGAACATCGACATTTTGGCTGAGCTGAAGACGCGAAACGCTTTGCGAAAATACATATACTCACGTGACCATGGATGACATGTCCCGAATTGGTAAGAATCAAAAAAGTCTGGTTACGCTGCAAAAGCCATGTCGGATGGTTCGCCTACCCTTGCACTCCACCGATGCAGGTTCGTCGATGCTACCCCTTCTCCGATAACGGCCCTCGCATTCCCCCCCTCCCCACTGCCCTCCCTCACAACCAAGGCAACGGGCAAGCAACCTGAACGAGATCGCGGACCAACATTTGGCATTCTTGTCGTCGGTCACGCGAATGGCAACATAGACTTGCTTGAGTGGACTGGAGAACTTGGTGAGTCACAAGCCTCGCAGGCTTGGCACTGTCGCAAGGTCAGTTCACTTGGTCCATCACCATTCCCGACTCAGATTGCCGCAGACTCTCCCTGGACCCCACCCATCAAAAGTCGATTCCCTGGCATTAACCATAAGATATCCGGATTTACTCCCCTCGGACGTAGTCCCATCCCCCTCAGACGTTCGCCTGTTTAGTTCAGGTGGCGGAAGTGAACTCTTGGAGTGGGACATGGCCAAAAGTACCGTGAGGGTGTGTTGCTCTCATATCGGATAGCTATCTGGCTCGACTCAGCGAATGCAGAGGACAATTAGCTCTCAGGGGGGCTCCATATGGAGTATGGCGGTCAATCCGGCATCGACGTTGATGGCACTAGGGTGTGAAGATGGATGTGTTCGACTACTTTCTCTCTCGGCCGATACGCTCCAGCACTTCCGCCGCTTCGACCGCATCAAAAGCCGCATGCTCAGTATTGCATGGGGCCCTCCAATACCCCAACGGCCAAAACCAAAAGTGAATGGCTCTGCAAACCAGCACAATGACCGGGACGAAAGTGGAGACGAAAGTGAAGACGAAGAGCATGGGTGGACTGATTCGTGGCTCGTAACCGGGGGTTCTGATAGCAGCTTGCGGAAATGGGACATTGGCACGGGGCGGCCAACGGACCGCATGGGAACCGACAAGATGAAAGGAGATAGGACACTCGTCTGGACGGTTGGAGTACTTGCGTGAGAGCCCCTCCATCTGCCCCACAATTCGTACGAACTAAAACAACGATAGCGATGGGACGATCATATCCGGTGACTCGTTGGGTACCGTCAAGTTTTGGGATCCAGTGACATGTACTCAAACTCATAGTTTCACTGCGCATGGCGCAGATGTGCTCTGTCTCACGATTGGATCTGACGGAACCACTGTCTTCACATCCGGTGTCGACCAGAAAATAGTCCAATTTACCTATGTTTCGTCTGCCCCAGGTTCCTCGTCATCCGCATTGAGCGCCACCGCACATCGATGGATCCAGTCAGCCTCGCGACGAATGCACTCACACGATGTACGTTCGTTGGCAATGTGGCCACCTTATAGCCCGTTTCCACATGTCTACAGACGAAAAACTGCTCCTGGCGGACCATGTATAGCACCTATTCTCGTATCCGGTGGCCTGGATATGTCCGTGGTCCTGACGCCTTGTCTGCCTGCGAGCACGACAACATCTGCCGTGGCAGCACGAGTCATTAATCCACTAGCAACGAGTGTCGCGACCACGTTTGAAGACTCACACTATCGACGGATTCCATATGCTTCTACTGTTTCCATGGCGAGGGGCGCAAAACTTGTGTCGTACGCGCATGAGGCTGGATTAAATATCTGGCGTATACTCGACATCCCGAGTACAGCTATGGTAATTGATGGCAAGGATAATTCCACAGACCCCGAGCTGAGGGTGAGCTGGGAACCTATGCTTGAGATGGAACTCAATGTACAAACGAACCTCGTAGCAAGCGCTCTTTCGGACGATGGACGATGGCTTGTTGTTTCGGATTTATATGAGACGAAGCTTTTCAGTCTGTGTACGACAGTGAGTTTGCATTCATGTAGTGCAAGCAAAAGCATTCACGTCCTGACGCCTCCATCAGCCCACAGGGGAGATGAAGCCAAAGCGGGTTCGCTCATTAACCGCTATACTAGAGGCACACATCTCCACTTCAAGCGCAAAAGGACCCCGTGCGACCGGCGGGTGTTGCTTTGTCTTCGCCCCCGATTCAAGCAAAATGATCCTAGCCTCGGCATTGTCATCTTCCATCCTCGTAATCGACCTGAGCGCCGACGAGCCCATCGTACTGAGACGGTTCGACCAACACGCACAATCAGCCTCTCTCAGCAATGGTCGCCTAGTTCGTGGATCGAGTAGAAATCAAGTACAAGATGTTGGTGGCGATGATGGCGGGTTACTTCAATTGGATAGTCCACCGTCTGTGGTACGCATGGCTATCAGCCCTGATGGCCAATGGCTCGCGACTTCTGATGAACTTTGTCGGACGTTCGTGTTCAATCTTGACTCGATCCAGGTATGTGTGGTGATTTATGCTACCGAAGCGAGCTTGCTGATCTATGTCTGCAGTACCATAGAACGTTGCCCTCGTTGCCCCGCCCACCAAACGTGCTCGCGTTCACCCCGGAGAAGCCACAGATACTCATGATCGTCCTCCCAAATAACACTATACACGTCTTTGATGTCGAGCGTAGCGAAGTCCCGGTATGGGCCCACGACCTCAACTCACGCATTCCAAAACAATTGTTCAATACACCAGACCCCGTACTGGGTGTCGTTTTCGAGCCCTGTACAACTCTTCCCCCACAGGCTCCAGTGAACGGTGACCTCGAGGCGAGCGACCTCTCGCAAAAAAACTCTACCACGTGCTTCCAAAAAGAAGCCATCTTCTGGGGCTCTTCTTGGCTGTGTAAACTCAAGCTTGACTGGCTAGGGAAATATGCAGAGCCACGGAAACGTCGCAAATCCGAGGCAAAGCACCCGGGACAGGAGTTTCAGGGCGTACCAACCCTCGCTCCACGCCCAGACCTTCAAAACAGCGCATACGACACACGAAATTTGCGAATGATCACACACTATCGGCCGATTCTTGCATTGGATTTCGTGGGCCCAGGAGAGATGGTCCTTGTGGAGAGACCCTTGGTGGACGTACTGTCCAAACTTCCGCCTGCTTTTTTCAAACCCAAGTATGGGCAGACATAAGGTTCAATGTTCGTGCATGTGCATTGGAATACGTGTGTCAGTGCCGGATCCAATAAAAAGTAGTGGACAGTGATGTTGAAAGAAGTAAAAAGTCTAAGCTACACTAACAAAGGATGAAAACGTCTACAGTGGCGCGTTCAAGAAAGAAGGATTGGACCCAGCGAGTCCGGATACACGTCATTTGTACAGTACAGCGTTACCGCATCGCGGCTTCTCTATCTTGCTTTTCATCTTCCCTGTGAAGCAAAAGCTTCAGATAGTTGTTTTAGCGATCGACCAGAAAACATACTTGGCATTGAGGATCGAAAGGTAAAGGGTCCAGAAGACACCACACGCGGACTGAAATGGTATTCTGTACGGCAAAGGCATAAATCGGAAATTTATCAACTGTTGGCGATGTCAGACTGAACGCGGCGAGATATCCGATAAGCGTACCTGCGCTAATGGCCAAATTTTCCAATTTGTCAGTAAGGCGGTGGTGTACATATCAGCATATTTGTCTTGTATTTGCTTCTTGGTTCGGCCCTCCATGATGCCAATGGAGCCGATGAATATTCCGAGCTGTGGAGAAGTTCGTGTGGTTAGAAACAGACAGGGAAATCAACTGAAAACATACGCCTAGCGGTGCCCTGGTCAAGTATGGATGAATTAGATGAGGATGAAAACATCGCAGCAAACTCACATGATGAGCTGATCTGCGGCAAGCCGCTTTGATAAAGCCTTGAAACTGACCCTGTGGGTGCACCGCCTGCGAAGAGGGAATTTGCGTTCGAGGAAAAGATTCCATCTGCCCAGTAGGGGGCCTCGCAAGCAGCGGGTTCAAGGTTTACTTCAGAGAAGGAAGGCAGAGGACATACTTATGCCAACGCCGAAGCAGAAAAAGCGGAGGGTCCGTGCGGCGTCCCACCCTGGTCGACAGTGGAGATCTTGAGCACGCTAGGGACAGAGAGAGCGGTGAGCGATAGACCATCTAGCAGTGCAGATACGAACGTACGGCATTTTGAGTGAACTGGGCGACAATGTCGCCAAAGGCGTTGAGTGTGCCGCCTGTGAGTGCGAGGGTGCGATTGGGGTGGGTGTGGAAGAAATACTTGTACGTCCCGGCGAGGGTGAGCGTAGTTGCCATGCGGTAGCGTTCAAGGTGACGAATGCATCGTACTCCGGTTGACCCGTCATTAATTTCACTTGGCAAGTCTTATCGACCTATGATGTAATTATCCAAGAAATCAACACACGTGACTAGAACGCCAGCCTCCACCACATATAAACCCGCTCCTCACTTATCGTCCGCAACCATGCCTTCCTACTCCACCCTCGTCCTCGCATTCGCAGTCGTGGCGACTGTGCACGCGATCCCCGTCGACGAGATATCCGCACGCAACGGCATTGGCTCTGCAATGTCGGGCGTCGGTGGTCAAGCTGAGGGAGGCTCCGTATCTGACGCACCAAACAGCTGCACAGGCCCATCCATCAGCTGCTTCCCGTCCGATCTATCCTTACTCAAATTGAATTCCGGTGAGCACGGGTCAGTTTGTTGCACGCATCTCTAACATCGCTTGCAGAGAATGCAGGGGATGGGGGAGACGCTGCCTCTGGAGCGTCCTCGGGACACGCGTTGCTTAGCCACATCGGAGGCACAAAATCCAGAAAGGTTCCTATAGGCAGCGGGTTCTCGGGAGCGGGTGGCGAGGCGTCCGGAGGATCAGTAGTCAAAAACCATCCTTCGCTCGTCGAACTCAACTCAGGTGCGTGTTATCCCCCATGCGTGTCGAGTCAGGTTGACATCAGCCCGACAGAAAATGCCGGAAATGGTGGTAACGCATCCAGTGGAAGCAGCTCGGGGTTGGTCGATTAGCCGGCAATGCCGGACAAAAGAGGAGCCAGATCCTCACATCCTAGACCTACTTTGCAGACAGCACGCACATAGACCAGTCGCTTGCCTATTGGAATCACTTGTATTTGACGGTAACATGTATTTACTAGCATTCACAACAACTTGAGATGGCCAGTAACTTGGTTTATAAGTTCCACCGGTGCTGCAGAGCTGTTCGTCGGTGACACATGCAAGGATTCTCAAACAAACAAACCCACCGGGACCAATTCCGAGGACCGTGCGCGATCCCGCTGCGATTTGCGTACGTCCACTAGAGAGTACATCACCATCAATGGACAAATAACATCACTCTAAGATGGCTTACGCGTCAAGTATCGACCGAGCACACACATGTAAACTCTTTGCAATCGCCTCCAGCTCCAGTAGCTCTTCCTCGGAGGTTCCTTTAAGTGCGATTTTGGCTTGTCTGCTCGGATTTGTTTTCAGAAAAACCAAGCGAATCAATCAAACGTACCCTGTTCGTTCCCAGTGTTGTACGAGCTAAACATGTCTTGGAGCATGTCAGAGAACGATTCGCGTCGATCAGCTTACATTTGGGTTTGTTTTTACGAGCGCCTTGTAACATGCCAAGGTCGCGTGACTGGAAAATTGTAGCAGCCCGATATCTTCTCAACCAAAATACCTAACATACCCACACCTGCGCAACTCAGAGTTGCATCGGTGCAAAAGAGACGGTCACGTACTGCGCCGCGATCTTTCCTGGTGTCATCTTCAAATCTGTCCGTACAACCAACACCTGAAAGTTGTAGCCCATCACAATGGAAGTTCCCGATTGAGATTCGACTACGCTTACAAGTTTGCACTGTTCCAACATCCGTGGTTTGATGGAGGACAGATCTCTGTCTGCAAGTTCTTCGTCCTCATTGTCGCTCTCTGCTGGCTCGGGTTCGGCCTTAGCCTTGGACTCTGGGGGTGGGGAGGGTAGAGGCGCGTTCTTTGTGCCAAATTGTACCCCAATATAGAAACCCAGCGCTAGACAGAGACAGGCCGAAATCCCGTATGACAACGCTTCCGTGCTCTAGAATGAGCTTTGAGCTTAAACATGAGTATGCGTGAGGTACTCACTCGGGTGAACCATCGTCGAACGAACTTGCAAGCGGAGGTTGCCGACTATGTACATGCTCGATAAGGGATGCTGTTATGACCCGTTTGTACTGACTTTTGACGAGCGCAATGACGGAAGAAACGCTTGCTGCATCCTCAACAGCCTCTGAAGAGAATGATGTTCACCGAGAACCATTTTCTTCTCTCGAACTCTCAGAACAGACGAGTAAAGCTCTCGCAGACATGCGATTCGAGACCATGACCCCCGTACAAGCCAAGGCCATTCCACCACTCCTGGCCGGAAAAGACGTCCTCGGAGCTGCACGAACCGGTTCAGGGAAAACGCTTGCATTCCTGATTCCTGCCGTTGAACTATTGCATCGGATGAAATTCAAGCCAAGGAATGGTGGGTGTCCGCTGTCAGACTAGAGTGCCAGATTGAACGAAAATTTCCCTCGTTTGTAGGAACTGGTATCATTATCGTCTCTCCCACACGCGAGCTTGCATTGCAGATATTCGGCGTTGCAAAAGACTTGATGGCCTATCACTCGCAGACCTTCGGTATTGTCATCGGTGGTGCAAATCGCAGGGCAGAGGCCGAAAAGCTCGAAAAGGGCGTCAATTTGGTGGTCGCAACACCAGGTCGGCTACTTGATCATCTTGAAGTACGTCCAAAGTTGTGACGCTAGGTTCACGAACGAGTACTCATGACAACAGAATACCAAGGGATTTGTTTTCCGAAACTTAAAAGCGCTTGTCATCGATGAAGCGGATCGGATATTAGAGATCGGTTTCGAAGAGGAGATGAAGAAAATTATCTCGATTCTTCCAAATGGTATCGTATATCAGTGATTTCAATTTGTGGTCCAGCTAATAATCTTGATAGACGGTCGACAATCCATGCTTTTTTCCGCAACGCAAACTACAAAAGTACAGGACCTTGCTCGCATATCTCTACGCCCTGGTCCTTTACACATTGATGTGGACAAGGAAGAGGCAACGAGCACCGTATCGACGCTATCGCAAGGTTATGTCGCCTGCCCATCCGATCGCCGCTTCCTCCTCCTTTTCACTTTCCTTAAAAAGAACCTGAAAAAGAAAACCATCGTCTTCTTCTCAAGTTGTAATTCCGTGAAGTATCACGGGGAACTGTTAAATTACATTGACGTACCGGTGCTTGACCTACACGTATGCCTCTTTTTGAGATACATTATGAGTGTCTAGTTGACTGTTTGACCCACAGGGAAAGCAAAAACAACAAAAACGTACCAACACGTTCTTCGAGTTTATCAATGCAGAATCTGGCATCCTACTCTGTACGGATGTTGCCGCTCGCGGGCTTGACATACCTCGTGTAGATTGGATTATCCAATACGACCCTCCGGACGACCCAAGAGACTACATCCATCGCGTGGGGCGTACCGCACGAGCTGGGAAGGTCGGGAAGAGTCTATTGTTTTTACTGGAGAGCGAGTTGGGCTTCTTGCGGTATTTGAAGGAAGCAAAAGTCCCCCTCAACGAGTATACCTTCCCGACGGACCGGATTTCCAATGTACAGACTCAGGTACGTCGTCACCACCGATTGACTTGATCTTCACACCTCATGAAACCCAGTTAGAAAAACTGCTACAAAAGAACTACTTCCTGCATCAATCGGCAAGAGACGGTTTCAGGTCTTATCTTCAGGCATATGCTTCCTATTCACTCAAGAAAATATTCGACATCAACGCTCTGGATCTTGCCAAGGTTGGAAAGTCATTCGGTTTTGCGGTCCCGCCTCGTGTCAACATAAATATTGGTGGCGGAAGTGGGAAAGCTAGCGCGGGGAAGAAACGACGACGGAACGAAAAAGAAGAGGAGGAGGAGTGGGAAGACGTGCCCCTCGGGGAGGGTGCGGAGAGCGGAGACGATGTGGAGACAGAGAAGGAGGATTCGCGGAGAGATGTCGCGAAGAGACAAGGCAAGGCGCGACGAATGGAGACGCTGGGGAAGAAAGCAGCTGACAAGGAGATATATAGGAAAGGCAAGGAGTGGAAGAAGGCGAAAGCGTCGGGACAGCAGTGGAGTCGGTGACAACTACTAGTAGTACTTGTAGTAGTCTAGTCAGGGGTAGAGCGTCTTATTCGGTTACGTGTGTATAACCTGCCCTAAAGTCACCTGCAGGCCAGGGTTTCCGACTGTTTAAGCTGACGTGCCCAGCAGTCTCCCTGCAAAATTTCTATCTTGTCTATCTTGCACGAATATACTGCACGCAGCACTCATGGCGACGACACAGGTGACAGCTGCCCTCCTTCTCCTTCTCCATGGGCCCTTACTAATGCGCATTTTGTTCACTTGTCTGTGTTTGGGCTACGTATAGCACTATCTATGGGCGGGCGGTCATTTCTTACTCTTGGTAGCAGCATTGCGATACTTTATCGCGTGGGTCACCTTTACGACCATCTCTGCATGGTGGTACAAAGGTACGCTATCCCCTCGTTCAGTTTGCCGGGGCAGAGCCTGACTGGTTTCTGCAGTGAGCTTCTTGGGTGCCCTGGTGAGCTATGCGATCGTATGCCAGTGAGTGGCGACCGTCCTGCGTGGTAACGGCGTGGCATGTTACTGACATGTGCGCATGTTGCAGTAAATCACTTGGGGTAAGAACGGGTGCCATTTGTCGCGTGTTTGGTGTTCACACTTTTGAGTGCCGTAGACTCCACGACCTAACCTCGCGTATGTAAAAAAAGCAATTATGGACGAGGTGGGTTTTGCAGACTTGTGAATGGACATGGACTAAGACGGACGCATAGAATGTTCAATACTTTGGGCTCGCGTTTTTCTGGTGGAGCTCCAAGCCAGTTGCCAGTGAGTTTGGTGTGTGGGATGCGACCTTGTTGCTGAGTCGTGTTGGACAGTCGCGTTGATGCCCTACTTTGTGTTTTCGCTCTTTCATGCTCTGACGTTCACCCGCACTACCCTGATGTCTCAGTATCTTCCACCGGGGCCACCTGCTACCGCTGGAGGACCTCCTCAGCCGCATCCTCTTGCGAAGCGCTTGCAGTTGTGGGTGAAGAGTACGTGGTTTGGTACAGCTGTGTTCGAGGACTGACCGTTGTCTGTACGTTAGACAACTATGACCCCGCGATGCGTGTGGTTGCATTTGCGGAGCTGTTCATCTTCTTGCGCGTTGCGTTTGGAGCCGTTCTGTTCCGGAACTCGTTGATTGCGCCACTGATCTATGCGCACTTTTTACGCCTGCGATATTACCAATCGGTGTTCACACGGGCTGCGGTGTCGTATGCTGACGAAAGTATCACGGCTGCGCTGACGAACCCTGCTTTGCCGCCTGTCGTTGGGACGGTGTGGGGCAAGGCGAGGGAGGTGACGCAAAAGTGGGCTGGGAGCGTGATTGAGCCGAGGAGGGAGTGAAGAAGGATACTGTCCTCGTGAAGCTGGGTCGACTGAACGCTGTCTCTCTCTTGTCCTGTCCATATGACGATATCGATGATATGATAGATGTTATTTTTTTATTTTCTTGTTTTTGATAAACAAGAACATACAAAAGTCAAAGTGTGAGAGATAATATAATTATTATTGACAGGTTAAATTCATTTTTATATTCCTCCGCAATGTCGCGCATACCCGTCCCGACTCATTCGCCCGCCCAAGACAGCGTCCCCTCCCCACACGGACGCGCCATGCCCCCCTCAAATCTCTCCACCGCGCCATCCCTCTCGGAGACGAGAAAGAAGCAGTCAAAGCGCGACGAGGTCCGTCTCTTCCTCCTCCCTCTTCCCCCTCTCATCTCCCCCAGGCTATCCGCAAGAAAATCGAATCCGAACTCGCCAGGAAGCGCACCGTCTCAACAACCTTCCACCCCGGTCGCGGCAAACGCCCCGCCAAGCCTGCAGTGACCAAGGGAACAGTCGCTGCCCTCAAGCCCAGTCCCGCCCTCACCGTCCCGGAGAACATTACCGTCGCAGAGGCCAGTCAACTATGTGCTGCCAAGCGTACCGACTGCGTCCTCGTCGTGGATGACGACGAAAGCCTCAGCGGCATATTCACCGCAAAGGACTTGGCTTACAGAGTACGTCTCCCTTCCCTCCCTGCACGACCGTCGCACCGATCACCACCAATAGGTCACTGCAGAAGGTCTTGATCCACACTCGACACACGTCAGCCATATCATGACCCGCAGTCCCATGGTCACCCGTGATACCACCAGTGCAACAGAAGCACTGCAGCTCATGGTTCAGAGACACTTTCGTCATTTGGTCAGTTGTCAGACACGTTCGCCTTGCTCGTCTTACCCCCCTCGCCCGGTAGCCGGTTTGCAACGAGGAAGGCAACGTCGTCGGTTTGCTTGACATCACCAAAGTATTTCACGAGGCTCTCAACAAGGTCGAGCGTAGCTCTTCCGCATCCGAAAAGCTCTACAATGCTCTTGCCGGCGTACAGTCGGAGCTCGGCCCGGGTATTGCTTCTAATCCTCAAGCAGCTGCCATGCTCGCATACGTCGAGGGCCTTCGTGAAAAGACCGCATTACCCGATCTAACCACAGTCATGGACTCGCGCACGCAACCCGCTACAGTAACCCCGAAAACAACCGTTCGTGAGGTTGCAAAGCTAATGAAAGAGCGCAGAGTGACGGCGGTGTGCGTCATGGAAAATACCCCCGGGTCCGATAGCGTACACCCCAAGATCGCTGGTATCTTTACGAGCAAAGACATCGTCCTGCGGGTAATCGCTGCTGGTTTGGATGCTAGCATTTGCAGCGTCATTCGGGTCATGACTCCTCATCCCGACACTGCACCTCCGACAACGACCGTGCATGACGCACTCAAGAAAATGCACAGTGCGTACTACTATTCCCGAACCAACTTCCACTGATGCACTGGTGTACAGACGGTCACTACCTTAATTTACCCGTTGTAGAAGCCGACGGACGGCTGGTAGCCATCGTTGACGTACTCAAACTCACATATGCTACTCTCGAACAGGTACGCAGCGTTTTTTCAACTTTGTTTCTTCGTTAACTTGCGGTAGATGAACGCAATGAGTGTTGAAGCAGCCGGAGAGCATGCTGACACAGAAGGTGGTCCCATGTGGGGCCGTTTCTTCGACTCCATTGGCGGTCACGACGATACGGAATCCATGGTATCAGGCTCACACGTCCCTACGGATGGTCACTCTATCTCGGCCCATAACCTCTCCCGCATACAGCAGTCACCCTTGCCAGAAGTCCATCCCAATGACTCTGCTTCCGTTGTTGACGACGACCACGAGTCTGTTCTGGACGCGTACCCGCGCAAGAAAGGTGTACACAATATTCCCAGCATCCTTGGTGCTTCCTCGACTGTACCTATTGATGATGGCACCTATGTCTTCAAGTTCCGCACGCCGAGTGGTCGGACGCACCGCTTCCAAGCTAGGCACGACAGTGTCGAGACAATCCGCGAAATTGTATCCGGAAAGCTTGTCACTGACCCATTCTTTACCTCGCACGATGGCGACCAGGACCAGAAGCCCGATCCTACAGACTTTATATTGTCGTATACGGACACAGATGGGGATACGGTGTTGATTACGAGCGACAATGATATCGCGGACGCTGTCAAGATTGCGCGTACAGCTGGATCGGATCGTGTTGTGCTGTTCATTCAAGGTGGGAAGTACTGGGAAGACGCAAGTGCTGACAAGAGTGACAGCAAAGCTGCCGAGGTCATGACTCCCCCGAAAGAGGAGAAGGCGGCTGAGAAGCTAGATGTTGCTCCAGAACCACCAGTCGTGCCTTCACCTGTACAAGTTCACGTACCACCTCAAGAAGAACTTGTGTTAGGCATTCCCAAGGATCTGTTGTTGCCTGCAAGTATAGGCGCTCTTGCTGTCGTCATTCTCAGCATTTTCACTATCTCTCGTCTGACACGCGACTAGGGGAAGGAGGGGAGCGGAAGAATGAGCCAAGGGAGACAATTATCCGTGATTGTCCACCCCGTCATATTCATTTATCTCATCTTATGTTAATTGTGGCCGCCATGGGCGATATTCCACATATTCGAGGGAAGCATGGACTTTTTTCTACCGTACATGTTTGTCCGCCCCAGCCAATCTGTCTCGCTCGTTTAGATATACGACTTTTTCACGATATTTTTCACGAAACCGCGAGTCTGGAATCAAGTTACAATGTTTTAGACGCCCATTCGCCTGCTCGGTTTTTCCCCCCCAAGCAAGCTCGAGTGAGCTGTCTCCCGCCCGTATATAAATATGTCTGTAAGTCATGAGGGGTTGGCGCAGTCCGGTTTTGTCTCATGTCGTCCGTGCCAGACCCCGGACTTGCCCAGCTCTTCGACGAGGTCAAGTGCGATATCCTCTCCAACAATCAAGAAGCCAATAATGCACTCAAGCTCGAAGAAATATCGAGATCCTTTGTCTGTGGGTCCCTTCGTATCGGTGTGCCCACGTATCATTCAAACGCAGTTCGTCCGACATCGCTGGTAGCGGACACGATCACAGGTAGATACGCAAGCAGCTGAACAATGGCCACGAGCTGATCCACAATTAAACAGCCCCGACGAAGCAAATGAATGAATATGCACTCCGTGCTTCACTTGGCGACGACGTCTACGGTGATGAATCCACTGCCGTCCTCGAGACCCATATCGCCAAGATAACCGGGAAGGAAGCTGGGCTCTTCTTTCCCTCTGGGACGATGTCCAACCAAGTAGCTCTGCGGACGCACCTCCAGCAGCCGCCCTACTCTGTCATCACCGATGTGCGCGCTCATATCTATCGGTGAGTGTGTGGAATCGTTCACGTACTCTCTCGTGCACTCATGTTGTTCAGGTCCGAGGCCGGTGGTGCTGCATTCCACTCGCAAGCCAACAGTATCCCCATCTTTCCTGAGAATGGTGGGTACAAACAGAACAAGAACGTCGAGGTGATGATCATAGTGTCGAGTCGATAGGTCATCACCTGACATGGGAAGACATCGAGCCTCGCATCATCTTTGGCACGGACGTGCACGTGTAAGATGTGATTCCAGCTGGTCAACATATAATCTCACCTTGTCATGACTATGTCCAGTGCACCGACGCGGATCATCGCATTGGAGAATACCCTTTACGGAACCATCATGCCTCAGAAGGATGTACGGGAGATTGCGAAGAATGCCCATGCTCAGGACATCGTCGTGCACCTTGACGGCGCACGGATCTGGCATGTTGCTGTTGAGACAGGACTGGCTGTAAGAGAACTCTGTGACCCCTTTGACTCCGTTAGTCTGTGTCTTTCCAAGGGCCTCGGTAATATTTCTTTTGCCATCCGCGTTTTAGTGCTGATTGAGGTTCTCCAGGCGCGCCGGTCGGGACATGTTTGGTCGGTTCAAAGGCTTTCATTACCAAGGCACGATGGTTCAGGAAGCTTTTCGGCGGCGGAATGCGTCAGACGGGTTACCTGGCCGGTTGCGCAGCTTACGCACTCACTCATAATTTCCCGCAACTTCCTCGTGTGCATGCGCTCGCCAAGTACATGCAACAGGGCCTGGAAGCTATCGGAGTCGAGATCCTCAGTCCCGCTGAAACTTGTATCGTACGTTCACCTGACATCCTTAGAACAATCAGCTGACGATCAGTACCGTTGAACAGTTATATTACGACCCGTCTACCATCGGCGTGGAGTATTGGGAAATCGTCGAGCGTGCCGCCGCGCTTGAAAAACCCATCAAGATCAATGGATCTCGTATCCTGCTGCATATCCAGACCTCTCCCCAGGCGGTCGAAGATTTCCTAAATCTCATGAGGACATTGAAGGAAGAGAAGGCAAAGACAGGCTGGATGTCTGACCAAGCACCACCTAAGAAGCGGAATGTCTTCCGGGACGTATATATCAAGGCTATGAAACCAAACTAAATGTGTAAGTACGTTCTAGCAGTAGAGCTCAGATGGGATTAGACCGTATCCGCCTTTCGCATGGTGCTCTTTAAATACTAGCAGAGCTAAAGTGTGCTAGCATTAGGCGAAGGTCATTGCTGAACCTCACAAGTTTGGAATACTGGAATTCTTACGCTTATGTCACCAAAACGATTGAAGAATGCTATTGACCACTACGCGCTGGCAAGTGCAATGTAATCTCATCCCGTGTTTCGGTAAACATACGACAGACTACTCGGGTTGACACAAATGTCCTCACCAATAAGCGATGTTTAACCCTTGCCTACGTATCGCTGTTTTTCGTACTCCCTCCAAAGAGACTTCATGATCGTCTTGCCACCCGAATCCAGCGCAGATACCATCAGAGCGTCCCGACTATGCTCTCCCACCATCTCACACAAAGCAAACAGCCCAGGCTCGAGATCCCGCCGCATTTCCGCATTTATGATACACAACGGATCGTTGAACGCATCCACGTACGCGACGAGGACGTACGATGCGTGTTTCGCAAACGGTTTGGCAAGGGATTCTGCCTTGTGCGGTTCGGTAGATGTCGGAGGGTGCGCATAGGTGTGCGTTCTTGGTACAGTTTTGGTGGTCAGTGAGGTGAGGAGACGAGCAAGCGCGCGCGCCTCGTCCGTGGACAAAGGCTGGGAAGCGGAGAGCCACGAGGGGAACGTGTCTGTGACGATTTTGCTCTGTTTCGCACCGAGCTGGGGACGTATCTTCCGAGTGAGCATCATCAGCTGGCGAAGGACAAGACTGAGGTGAGGAAGGGTGTGCACGACAAGGTCGCGTCGCAGTCGAATGAGTGCACCGATGATAGTAACGATGTGGTGGAAAATAGGGAACGCCGTCGTAGCGTCGTGCTCTGAGGAGCCAGACAGTATTTTGTTGAGAAGTGACCATATACTGCTGAGATCCACGGAGCGAATAGCTGCTGGCTGTGATTAAACGTCAGCAAATTAGTCCAAAATCACACCAAGGGATGCGCACCCGATCTGAACAATGGCTCGCAATAAATTCCAGGTATTGCACTTTAAGATGTGACGAGCCACCATACAAGTCCTCACGATCAGCAAACAAGTTGAGGCACCGCGTCACAAAGTTCTGAATAACCCTGAGTGTTCCTGTGAACGTTTATCAGCCAAGTCGAAAACGTTATTCGTGAGGTCAAGTCTACCTTGTGGTGCGTCGTGCAGTATGACCTTACCCAGATGGATTAAACGCTCACGCTGACCCGCTTGGAGCCCACCTCCACTGATCCCTTCTGCCAAGACATCTAATAAGTGAGAAAAATCTTCGATGGTCAGTTTCTTCGAGGCTTGTCTGACGTGAGTATCCATGACATGTTCTACTGTTGAAATAAAGTCAGAGACACAAGACGGAAATGTGGAAGAAAATGGCGCACCATCAGACTCCCGCCGACTATCGTTGATTGCATAGAAGCTGACCAGAACATCGAGGTGGGCGTGACGCGAGACGTCAGGCATACACCAGAGCTCCTCAAACAGAAGTCCCAGGACGCTTGAAGTAGTCTCAGGATCCAGTCTAGCCAAAGTTCCATGACAGATCGTTGACGTCGCCAGCTTCCGTCCAAGCGGAATTGAAGTAACTTGTGGTAAAAGAGAGTCAGGAACAGTGACCAGGCGACGACGACGAACGTACAGTCCATTCCTAGCCACCGCCTTAACGACAAGACACGAGTCCATGCATTGATTCGTTCACCAGAGAGGAACTGATTCAACTCCACGGTATCTCTTTCCATCAACCTTTGTACGTATGGCAAAAGCGCGGACTCCAGTGCCTCCAGAAGTTTCTTTAACGCCCGTTTAACCAGATCGGGTGAACTGTAGTACAATTATCATATCGCTTACATGCAAAATATATCACGAGACTGTACCTAGCTGGATCAAAGTCACCTGTCAAATGCTGGACGAACTTGAGGACGCTGGACTGAACGATGATATGCGTCCACATCTCCTGAGAGTTTGGCTGTGAAAATGGTCGAGCAGCCGTAAGCGTAGATATGACACTGGAAAAGGATGTTGCTGCCTCCGATTCCTGTGAACGCAAGAGGTTCCTAAGGAAAACATCATTGTCAGGATACATAAAAAGAGAAGGCCAGAACTCACACAGTGTGTAATTGTATCAAATCGAGGGTGACTCCTGTGAGTGCCTTTGGAGGGGAAGATATGCGTGACGGAGGGTTGAGCAAATGGCAAACAAAAGTAGAGGAAGTCTTCATATATATATGCATGAGCACAATTACAGAGCGAGAATACAAAACTCACGGTATGATTTGGTGTGTTCATAAACCGCCCTATGCCCTGCGAAAAGACCCGAACAAACGTCAGTCGGCGTGACCAACTCTCCAACTCCTCCGCTGGGATCATGTCATCGTATTCCTCTGTATGAGTTATTCCCCGAAGTCCTGCACTACTTTTATCTATGTCCTTCTTCGCTCCACTCTTTTGCCAGTCGGCATGTTCTAACTTGGTGCAAATTTGTATGTCTGCGGCCATAGCCCTCTTGGCCAGCTCAGCACGCACGGGACGAGTGAAGTACTCCAAAGGCACAAGGTGAAGAAATCTGTATGCGTCACATGCGAGAGTGAGATCAGTTTCAGCTACGGTCAAGGGTGCCTTGATCGCAGCAGCGGGGAAATGGTAAGATAGTGGTGTCGTCATGGACAATACAGATGACAGAAACGCAGCTATTAGTCCGACTTAGCCCGCAAAATCAAGCCGATTGACAGGGTGACGAACCTCGGATGTTGTGTAATTCCCAAAATTGTGCATTTCGGAAAAGATTGAGGAGAATACCACGTAATGTGATGACGGTATGGTTTTGTTGCGGACAAATCTCGTCAGAATACTCTCGCGTATTCTCATGAGGGGGATCAAGAGATACGGTGAGTAGCAATGAGATAAGTCTCTCCAGGTCTTCCGTCGAGGCCAATGCGCTAACAATCACCAAAAAATTAGAGGAAAGGCACACTCAACCCTTTATCTTTAGAGGTTAACTCACTCGAAAGCATCGATCCACCTCTCCGTCAGTACATACAGGACTGCAAGGCCAAAATTCTCGCGAGTGAGAGTAGCAGATGTACCGGACCAGCTTGATTTAGACAACGGGCGAACGGTGAGGATGTCGAGTATCACAGTGAAAATCGGCAGGGCATTTGTCTGTTTCTGGGGCTCGCAGTCATGTGTGTACCAGTTATGCCAAAGGAGAGTTCGAATCTGGTACAGAAGGGGGTGAACATAAGGAGAGCCAGCGTCACGGCAGGCTGACTCACGTACAATTTCAAGGACTAGTTCTGGATCTGACGCCTCATCGCGTGTAACATCCAATAATTTCTTTATATGCACTTCTCCGAGTCGGTCGCAGTCCCCAAGTAGAAAAGATAACCGAGAACGAACATCGTATAGAAAGCGAAGAGCGGCAGATGTCACAATGGGGGGACAAGGTGCGAAGAGGGGCCCGGTTTCAGTTGCCAGCTTTCGTTTCTTGCTAACCCTACCTTTCACCGTGCTATGTTCCGTGCCTTCTGCAGTATCTGTTCCCAGACAATCCCAAATGACGGTCCAGCCCAACGTCCCAACATCATCCCACACATGTTCCAAAAAACATTCCTCGTCCTTGGAGTAGGCATACGCTGGTAGATTGGAGAGAATTATCCCAGCGACGCGGCCCGTATAGGAGAACGCTCGAGCCTGAACTAGCACCGATCTTGCTTCCTGACCGCTCTTATCTATGTCGGCATTAACCTTCGGTTTTTTAACAGGCCTCTCCTCTTCTAGATTCGCATCCCTGAAGACCGTCCAAGCGCTTTTGACTGCATGAAGTACAGCAATCGCCAGAGGCCCAGTCTGAGTAGGTGTTAACGATGTGCGGAGGGCGTGCGCAAGAGCAGGTAAGTGATGTGCAAGGGGGAAAGTCCTCGTCACGGATGGGAATGAGAACGTCCAAGGGGTAGAAGGCGCGGAACTCGCAACGACAACTTCAAGAAGGACCAATGCATACGTGTGTACGGTACGCGTTTTAATGTGATATTCAAGGATGTGGGTAAGAAGCACCGAAGATGGTGCTCTTACGAGGTGGAATAGTGGCGGTGGGATCTGGGAAAGATGTCGGATGTAAAACCACAGTATTCAGAGGCTCCTCACGTTAATCAAAGCGGAAATCACCCTCTTCAATGTAGATCCTATGAAGTCGTATTCAATCTGGACAAGTACGTCCAAGAGCTGCGTGGAAAGAACCAGTAGTTCGGCTCGACAGTCTACTCATGTATGTTATGTTTGGAACAAAGACCATGAAACCAACTTACCTTTGAAAGAGGTATCCGCACTTTCCAGTATCTTAACGGCTTTGTCCCTTACCTCACTTAAAGTCACTTCCCCTTCATACCCACCATATGTCGCGTCTTTGTGGACACCCCGGATGTAGTGGGTAGCGAAGAGGCGCTCTTTCTGTACAATCTCAAAAACACCAATAACGGACTTCCACTTCTCCACTTCGAATTCCTCTTGAACTTCCACAGAACACCAGATCCGGGACCAGCATCTTCCTACAAATTCCATACCCCTGTTGCTGGCTCCCTCTTTTCCGCCGACAGCGCTAGTTGAAGAGACAAAGAGCGCAGACCTATGTCTGTGCATCGCACTTAGAAAGGAGGTGAAGATTTTTGGGAGAACGGGCAGGAGTGAGGAAATAAGAAATGCGGTCGAGGACACGGCGTCAAACAGTGTGTCAAGTGGCTGCTTGAGAGCATCAAGAGAAAAGAGGATCTCTGTGCCGGCAGCATATATACTGCCTTGGAGCTGATTTGTAGGAGAGGGATTGGCGGGGGAAGGACTGACACGGATGACCGAAAGCCAAGAAGAGAGTAGGATGGTAAGAAAGGAATTGTAGAGCTGGACGTCATGGGAGATGGGTTCAGTCCTGAGATCCACGATTTACCAAGGTCTGGCCGCAGTTAACCGACGACCAACAAGGAAGATGCTCACTTTTTTCTTGTTCCCTGTATTTGCTAGTGCATTCCGGTATGCACTGACGACAACTGAGCAGATCCAAACCAGATTATCATCCACACGGTCCCACTCCGTACAAGCGTTGAAAACGGCACTGAGACATTCCCCTAACGCGTCAATACCGATTTTCTTCTCTGCCAAGGGCCAAAGGACGGCGAGTGCCGCTCGGGCTGGGACAAGCACTCGGGCAGAAGGGAAAGTGAGCAACTCTATGACGATTGTGTCGAGTTGGAGCCGATTTAGTAAGGGAAGGAGCCATGTCTTTATTGGTCGTGCATTAGTTGGAGGTGGGGTAGTAAGTACGCTGGAAAGCAACGTCCAGTATCGAGGATCTGTGATGGGGTCGAAGGCAGAATTTGCATCCCTTTCTCGCCTCGTTTTCTTTGCCTGTCCGAGCAGAGTGAGAACCCATTCCCCGATGACTTCACCCTTGTTCGCTGCGCGGAAAGATGGATCTGACCACGAAAGACACGCTATCTCAATCTTGGAAGGTCCTGGAGTGGGGGGTGGCTCGGTTGACGACTTGAGGAGGCGCACGAGAGTATGGATAGAGTGTGTGCTATTCATCTGCGGCGCCAAGTCAAACGTTGAGATGGGCAACTGTATAAGTGCCGCCAAAACTAAAAATTTCTGCTTGTTTTGGCTTGTCGACAGTTCGAAAGAATTCCCTCAATTAAAGTGTATTATTGGCACTGTATAGTAGACAAACCCGTAGAGCAGGCGCAAAAACATCCCCAGGTCTCATACAGACTTGAAAGAATGACCTGGGCCAGCGCTGTAAACCGAACTGGGAGAGTAAAACAGTCACATCTCCTTGTTCTCGACGGTTGACAATTGCAAGTTCATTCATATAAACTCAATCCCTTCTACTGGCTGCCACTCATCTTCTGCACCTGCGACAAAGTCAAATAGCCTAGAGAAGCAGGGTGTGTGTAGCGTGGAGAAATGCTGGTACGGATCTGCCCCAGAAATTTTTGCACCACAGCGGTAGCAAAAGTGAGTTCTACATTTGACACAGGTCATCTGAAGTAGTGATCAGGGTAAGCGTTTGGTGAATGCACGATAGTCCGAGTGATCAGGACAAGAGCAAGGTCCCAAACACCGCAATGGAAGAAGTTGTGTGTACGCACGTGATTACAACCCATTGATTTCTGAATTCTGATATCGCAACCGGGGCAAGCTATCGTCCTTGAAACCATCCATTTTCTATTCACTTGCTCTTCTTCGTGTTGCCTTACAAGTTTGAGAACATTGCTACGTCCGTATCGTTGTTCTATGGCACAGCGACCGGAGGAATCGGGCGACGCTGCAAGGTAATCGCGGATCACTTTGGAAGTGAAAGGGAGTGGGCAAAGCGTGTGAGGCCCGTGCCTAATGAAGCGGGAATGATCAACAGAGATTCAGGTACGATGTAAAACGGCATGCATACCAAGTACGCCTACAAAAAGCACAAAACGAGTAACCGCACGCACTACAGGTGCGCAGATGTGCCCAGCCGGATTCGTCCTCGTCCAAACTGTCGATTCCTGACTTATCAGATTTAGGTTTTGTGACGGGCTCTTGACAATACTCCATCGGACAGTGTATCATGGTTGGATCGCGCTCGAGGTCACGTTTTTTGCGTAGCCACTTCCACCTGTTGAGACCGTTCTCTGAGAGGACGGCTCTGACTTCATCCTCTGTTGCTTCGCGGAGACCAACTGCATCCTTTGCATTGTCCTTCCCACAGCTAGGTTCAGGACAACAAACATGAGAGACCTGGCCCTCCTTGACATGTAGTCCCCACATGTCGACCAGGCATGCCCTGCAAAAGATGTGACCACATGAGAGCGCGAGACAATGAATGCCTTTACGCTCCAACAGACATATCGCACATGAAAACGAGGTGAGCGCAAACTCGTCTGATTTGGATGAGGAGGCATAAGCGAGGAGGGGGGTAAGGAGGAGCTGGGGGGATGGATGTGGGATGCTAAAAACGAGAGGAGGAAGTAAGCGAAAGAGGGGGAAAGAGGGGGGACATACTGGACGGAGCGCCTGTTGTCGGCAAGCAATCCGATGTCCGCCAAGAAGTCGCCAGTGCGTATCCACTCGACCCAGGTGTAAAGGACGCCAGAATCGTCTCCGGGAGACCACATTGCGATCATACGGTCCTTGATGAGGGCAAGTATGGATAGGGGTAACCAGGCGGAGGTTGCCTGGAGGGATTGAATGAAGGGAGGGGCGTGTGACGGGTATGTAGGAGGGAGGACGATGCGGAAGTAGAGAGGCGGCAGGATAGAGAGCGAGGTGGACTGTGGGGGATCGTCTGGAGGGGAAAAGGAGGAGGAGGAGAGGTAGGTGTCGTGTGGGACGTGAAAGATGTGGATGGGGGTGTCGAGGCCGAGCTCGACGGGGACGAGAAGGGTGACGATCGCATCCTCGTTGGAGATGCAGATCGTCGGGTGGATCGACTGCGGTGCTGTCAGGATCAGCGGACACGACGAGGACGAGGACGGGCACGGACCTGGAGAACGGACCACTCCATGGACATGATCGTGATTGTATG
>JBBPLP010000184.1:0-38786 GCA_038089875.1 Fistulinella prunicolor
GGGTGGGGGCGGCCGGCGCCGTCGCGGGCGCAGGGACAACCTCAACCTCTTTCTCCAGCTGTGCCGCCTCGCTCAACGCCTGTGCCACGTCCATCACCAACGCTCTATTCCCCGTGCTCGGGATTCGCGCGTGACGGGTCGGCGTCGGCGACACCACCGTACCACACTCCTCCTTGTCCGTCGATGCCGGTCTCTCCTCTTTCTCTGCCACCGTGACTGCAGCAGGATGGGCATGGGCGAGACCAGGAAGGGCCCGACGCCCGGCCATGCCAGTACCAGCAGGCTTAGCACTCTGAGTAGGTCGACTCGTTGCCGAAGACGACGCGGGCTTGATTCCGATCAACGTAGGCTCCGTCCAACGGTCAGTGACCCTCCCCGTACTACCGGGCAGACTGATCTTCACAGGAGGCTCTGCTCCAGACCGGGGATCCGCCGGACCGAATGAGGCAGGTGCGTTTGACGTGTCTGACGGGCTCGAAGCGGAACCTGTAGAAAGGAGCGTAACCGGATTGGGCGACTGGCTGGCCAGTTTGGTGCCTGTCGCCGAGGGACCTTCTTCGAGCCTCGCCTTACGCGGCTTCTTCGCCCTGTCCTTCGTAAGCTATTCGCAGCATCCAAGGGTAGACGGCAACAATCGATCAGTAAGGAAAACATGCCATTAAAAGCGACAGAGGCAGCATTACACCATTAATCGACGTGAGGTATATGCACCAAGTTCAACCAAATGCCAAAAAAATGAAGAGGGGACGTCCATCAACCATCGATTCAGCTCAGTGTCACCAAAGAGGACGCACATGACTCAGTGGCTTGCCAGGCGACGTGGGCAGTGGTGATGCGGACACCCTTGGCGTCTTCGCCCTGCCTGAGAGCGCATTTACCCCTGCTATAGCCCCGTGAATTGTGCCACCTCCACCCGTCCCTGTCCCTGTCCCTCCAGCTTCAGCCCCTCCCCCTTCTGATGCTTTGACGCCCAATTCGTCCACAACGGGTATGACAGGGTCGTCACCAGTCTTGACAGGTTTGATGTAGGATATCATCGTACTTGAAGATCCGAGCTTCTTTACTGCGTCTTGAACGGGTAACCCGTCCGGTTTCTTGAGTGGTGTCTTGGGTATCGACGGAAGAGAAACTGCGCTCCGCACGGACCGCCCCGTATCATGTGTCTTGACCACCGGGACGTCTTGTCCCTGTCCTGGCTTCGTGCTCACATGCGCAGTGTGCGACCTCGTCGGCGTCCCATTCCTGGGAGTCGGAAGCGGGGGCGATGGGGTACTGCTGCCGTTGGCATTCATTACAGGATTCCATCGATCGAGCACCGAACCTCGTCTGGCACCCTTCTCTCGCACCTCACTGCTGCCCTGACCGGGCGCAGGTGACGTGGAAGGAAACACATGCTTCGGGGTGGGGGATGGACTTCCTTGAGTGTTTCCGCTAAATCTATCACTTGCTTGGACGATACTCTGAACGAATCCACGTCCTTGCAATCTACTGATGCTTGGAGTAGGGTCCTTCGAGGAAGCGCCGCCCGGCAGACGCAAGAATGCAGGAGATGCGTTGCGCTGAGGCTGTGGTGCGAGTGTGCCTCGAACAGGCGATGGGGGACCGGGGGACCTCGAGGGGAACGTCGATGCCGATGGAAACTGAGGAGAGGGTTGGTGCCGAGGCGTCTGCCATGGAGCTGTCCCAGGAAAACTCGCGCGTGTGGGGCTGGGTTGGATGGGTGTCTTTGCACGTATGGCATCTATGCCTGGAGTTTTGGCACGTGGCTCGTCGGCCGAGGTCTTTGTGGGAAATTCAGCGGAGGGCGTCTTTGAGCGTGTCTCGACAATGACAGGCGCTGCCTTTGACCGAAGGTCAGAGGCTATGGGAGTTTTAGGACGCGCTTCCGAAGCAGCGGGTACTCTTAGCGGCATATCTGTCACAAAGGGAGTCTTGGGACGAGACTCCGTGATCGGGCTTTTAACAGGGGGAACAGCCTGCCCTTCAAAATTCTGAGAGAGTGGGCGGGAAGAAAGCGAAGGAGTCGGTGTAACTTTGAGCTCTGAAGAGCCGCTATGGGGTGTACTTTGACGACGCTCACGAGTCCCGAGAGACGACACTTTAGGGGATGAGGATCGACTAGAGGTTTGCTCCTCGATCTTCTCGACATACCGGCGAGCGACATTTGATGAACTCAACGTGCGTGTACGAATGGGTTCCGACGATACTGTCTGCGGGACACTTGGCATTGGGTTCGGGGGAAGAGATGGCGCCACGGAAGTCGACACCGAAGACGAGGGCGGCGCGGCACCAGCCTCGCGTACGACCATGCCTGGCATCGCAATACCGCCACGACCGAATATGGGGTGCACCGAACCATGGTCCACACGCCCATCATACGCAACGCTCGCATCCAACTGTGGCTCGTGCCGCTTGAGTCGGGGACCAGATGCGTGACCACCCATAAAAGCTGCAAGGGACATGGGAGCTGATTTCGCCCCCGTCGACATCGGTTTCATCGCAGGTTTCGGGAACGAGGGTGTCGATGCGGATGGCTTCTCGGAGGAAGACGACCTCGCATCGGCCACGACAGGACGAGGCGAGCTTTCCTGGAGTTTAGCTGCAGTGCAAGTCGTTAAGACGAGTGCGCTCCCCCTCTCGATGGTAGGCCAGATCACCTACACAAATCGATCCCATGCATCCCAACGCCGAAATCGCCACTCTGGCCCGTTCTGCTCCTCCTTGTTCTTGCTAACCTGGCTCTGGTGATCTCCTCTTCCAAACGCCGCTGCTCGGCTTCGTCATCGGCGTCCACTTGGCGTTGCATGGCTTTTATTCTGTTTGTCCATTCTGTGAGCCCCGTGTCGGTCGCAGTCGAGCTGGAAGTCGTCGGGGCAGGAGGGAGATCGAACCGAGCGGAACGTGGCGTAGGCGTCGCCGACATCGCTGAAGATAAAGACCAGTGCCTTTGAGCCTTATGTCTAGTACCTCGAGAGAAAAATCCTTTTGGAAGGAGCACCGTGGCTACTGGAGTGCTGCGATGCCCCGCTGGCGTTTGCTGACATAATAACGCCGCAGCGTCTGATTCTCGTATGAAGCGGAAGACAAAGTGTACTCAAGCGCATGTCCATTAATACAATCAATGTTCTCAATGTAGCGTACAATGTCCGTATGTCGTAGCGATAGGGTCACAATATCATTTTAGATTCTGTACTGCGTACAGCCTTTAATTTTAACCCATTCATTTAAGCGAAGAGGGCGAAACCGGAGGAAACAGCGATCAGCATCGCGGCAGCAACGTTAATGTTGCTGACGGAAATGGAAGCGGCTCCACTGCTGCTCGACGTTGAGTTAGAGGGAGTCTCCTGAATGTTAGAGGGCATCTGTCCATCTGCTCGAACCCAGTTGAGTTCATTCTCGTACAAAAAACCAATTAGAATACGAACTGGTAAAAGAAGAGCCGCAGGAGGACTGAATGGCAGCTTGCTCATCCGTCGCGAGTGCAGGGAAGTTCTGAGCGGCAATGGTATATGCAGCCTTGGAACAGTTGGAGCAAGTTACGTTTTGAGGAATGCTGATGTTCTCTCCAGAGATAGCCTGTGCAATCAAGCTAGTAATCTTGTTGATGGAAAGGGTGCCGACTGCTGATTGGATGTCGGTAAGCAATTCAGTCACACAAAGAGTGTTTGCCGAGGTGCTGCACGATCATATTAAGTTGATGATGACAGGTACGATCGAAGGCTTACTCCTTCAAGCATGCTACTTGTCGAACAGTAGGGTAGGCAGCTTGGACGGTCGTCACGACTTCGCTAGTATCGTTGGTTGTCAAGCCAAGGCTAGCGAGATCGCTGGAGCAGCCAGTTGTGATGTTGGTGACGACAGCTTGCAGAGTAGCGTTGCTGCATGGGCCCTGGCTGCACGTTCCGGTCAACCAGGTGTTGACTGTAGAGATGATCGAAGTGGTGGTGGAGTTCGATACGACGAGGGGCGCAAGGAGGGTAAGGTCAAGGCAAGTTGCCTGCGAGGAGGTTGCGATCGTAAGCAGGGCGGATGAACATTGACTCGAAATACTAAGGGGATCAACGGATCAGCGGAAAGGGCTGATGACATGGTGTGCGACTTACGACTGAGCAACGGCGAGACCAGCGCCGGCGATGAGAAAAGCAGGACTGAAGAACATGGCTGCTGGATAGATAATTTATGTAAGGGGTTGAGGAAATTAAAGCGTTAGAAGGGATATGAACAGTAGGGAAGGAGAGGAGAACTGCGGAATGTAGCAAATGTCCCTCATTTATAATCTCCGTATGTCGCCGGTGGCAACAGCCCGACGTATAACTGTATATAGCGACCGCAATTGCGGTCGACTCTCACGCCGTTGTCACAGCTCATCGCTTTCGGATCACGACCTGAGGGTTCAGCGTGACAGTGAACACTCTACATTGATGCGCATATGTGCATATCCAGGCCCAAACTCGACCTATTAGACAACATTGTTTCGTCACTTCCTGTGCACCTCACTGAGAGCAGTTGTAACACTCACCCGCACCATGATCGTTGTTCCATCTAATGTAACCATGCAGGGAATCTCGTACGCTCCAATTTGAAGAACAAGGAAGTGGAGCCGTCGCTTGGTGGACAATAATGGAATGGTAGTGTCGCTGCTTAGTCATCGGTAGAGACGTTGGCGCCTGGTGGTCGATGAATGTGTTGTTTAGAGAATTCAGTCTGAAGGAAATCTGCCAACGGGATACTGGCCACATGGCAAACCGTTGAGGCCACAACGTCAATACCAGCTTTGCATCAATATTGGCACTTTGTACTGTCAAATCGATATCTTCCACGACTTTCCTCCAAGTTGTGCACTTAGTACGGGTGCTACTCCAACTAGAAAACTTACTCGAAAACTTTCCTCAGGGATTCAATACCATGCCTTCCTGACGTTCAAAATCGACGATGAACTCCTTGAACGAAAGGCTGGAGCTGGAGAGTTGGAGTCTTTAATGAACGATTCAAGACTGTCTGAACGGAACACGCGGATTACTTGGATATTAATCGAAGAGCGGGGACTGCCGATGACGTTGGTGCGGCGACAGTTGTCGATGAGCCCCACAACCAACTTGAACTCTACTACTGCAACGAATGGCCGTTCAATGTCCATATAAGCGGTAGGCAACGCTTAAATCCCATCCATATACATGGGTTCTCGCAGTAAGTAATCCAGGATTCCCATTGTGGTTGGTTCTCGCGACGAAGATAATTTCTCAGTCTGTCCTCGTCAGCTTAATATCAATGCTCGACGAACGCACTAGATCAGCATTCGCATTCAACTTGTTCAACTCAACTCACCGTTGCGCGCTCACCAGAACCCTCAGATCCCTGATCAATATGACCCAAGTTGATTAGTGATGGAAGCTAAACTAGGTGAACCATGTTGTGCTCGAACTCTAAGTTGAAATTCGATCCTCACTCGAGCCATACCATTGGCTGTCAGTTTCGCGACATCGGCATCGATCTTCTCCGCACTGTGTCCACAAAGGAAGAGGACTCGGAAGTTGTAGGTGTCACGGGGAGGATATCACCACAGAAAGACGTTACAAGTAAAGTGCACCCAACCTAATTGGGATTTCTGGGATTTAACTCTTTCACTGTATCTATTTTTACACAGCCGCGAATGACTATAATATAAGTCACTGGACTTTCAACGGTCTTCCCATACCCCAACTACATGAACCCCGGTAGGATTTGAAGGTAGGTTCAAAGTTTAGCACCACGTGTTAGTATAATACAACATCACTCGCTACGAGGTCGCGGACTAACCTGGAGCTATCAAAATTATTTTTCTATCTAGGTCAACGAGAACAACTTGCACGTCTTGTGTTGCTTCATTCGCACAGCAGTACATTTGTGGACAAATCCATTAATACTGACCCGGGGGATTACGATTCACATGGTCCGGACCCTTTTGTTCATGGCTTCGCTCGCCTAGATCCCATCAACGGAGCATCTACGCACATGATACACTCCTGTGGCCACACCATACTTGAAGTCGATGCTTCCAATGTTTCACTGTCACCCACTTCCTTCCATCTTCGCCCCATTCCCTCAGTGTGATGTTTTCTTTGCTCAATTTCTTCTGTTTTCTACTCTTGATTCATTCGAGCCCTGTACTCGCTGGCAGACCGGGAAGTTGTAAAATCAGCATTTCATCATCATCAAGTTCGAGCACAGCGTCCTCTAGCCCTTCCCCTGCCACTACAGCTGTACTTTCTCCCGCATCGAGCTCTGCCAATGCTACTTCGTCGAACTGCTTTCCATCTTTGAATTTTCAAATGCCATGGGATCTCCCAGATTCACTCGATAACTGGTGGTGTCCTATGAGCACCGAGCATGCGTTCTTGGGTTTCAGTTATGAGGTTACGGCATGTCGGTCTTCCTCATCCCGCTCTCCACCCCTCCAAACTGACATGGCCTCAGGCCAGAGCCCGAGCCAGCTCCATGAAGAGTTTGCCGACATCAAAAACAACTTCCATGGTCGATATGTTCGTCTCTACGGCGCGTGTGACAATCCTGGATTCTAGTACATGTTTATTGTCACATATGTTACCCCTTTATCTAACTTTGAGTGTGCAGTGATGATATCGTGAATGCTGCATGGGACAATGGTCTTGGGGTCCATGCACTGATTTGGGTAAGCTCCGTGTTTTTTCTGAATCATTCCATTGCTGACGCTTTTCAGTTTGGTTTCGTTGGTGGTGATGAGTGGGAAGCCCGTCGAGACTCGCTCATCCACACCCTCACTACCAATCCTAAAGCCAAATTTGTCACCCGTGGCGTGCAGTTTGGCTCTGAACCCTTATACGACAACGTCCTTCCCCACGCTGAGCTTGCTGCACAAGTCATCTCTGCCAAGGCTAAACTTGCAGGCGTACAAATACCTGTAACTGTCTCGGAACTTGCCTACGGTTATCAGGAGCGGGGTGGCGCCCAAGACGTCCTCGATGCGATCGATTTCATTAATATCCACATGCTTCCTTTCTTCAAGCCACAAGCGACGACCGGAGCATATGCATGGCCACTCGTGGTGACTGATATGGACTGGTTCATTCAACATGGTGGAGGAAAAAAGATGTACTTTGACGAAGCGAGTACTTCTGGATACCAGGACTGTTTCCTTTCTGACCTTTCGTCTTAGAATGGATGGCCCTCCGTCACATCTCCAAATGTTCAGCCCAACGGTCCGAATGCGGTGGCCAATGTCACTAGTGAACAAGTATGTTCCACCGATCTATCCAACCGTTATGTTCACACAAGCCGACACGGCGATTGCAGGAATACTACGAGATGCTGGACAGGCACTGTACAGATCTCAAGAACGCTCCTGGCGGTGGCATTGGGTGGTTTGCACACATTTACTCCGACTGTCAGGAGCCTGGATATGGAATCTACAATGTCCATGGCGAAAGGAAGTTCCACTTCCATCCCCGCACGTCATGCTAGACGGGCATCGAGCCTTGGAGGTGTTATCGTTTCAGTTTTCCCAGGCGTCTAGTGGCCATGTAAGCCCAGCGGTCACCGCAGGACCAGGTTTAAATCGTAGCCTGATTGTATCGAGATATCTGGAGTGTAACCATTGATCTAACTACATACCCAATCTGAAATTGTCTAGGACTAGTGACAGTTTCAACCACCGCCGGATGTAATAGGATTGGACTTCTGGGCGTCTTCCGACCGAGATTAGTACACCCGGAGTCCGACCTCTAGAGACAAGCCATGTCCAGAATCCATGATGAGTTCTGACGGTGAACTCTTATCAGTCCCATGTGTAGCTGGACCCCTTACTGTCGTCCTAGATATCACTGCTGGGTCCACGGTGAGGATGTTGAAGGGATCTTCCCTGTCAAAATTTCGAGCAACCAGACCGCGTCGGAGTCCTCAAAAGTGCCACAAAGAATGAGAAAAAAAGGGTAGGCTTTTGCGATACGGACGCGGACACCCTTGCTCTTTACAAAGTTTATCTTGCACACGGCGAGGAAGATAAACTCAAACAGTGGGATCTGAATGGCGAACAGAGGCTCGACGGACAAACCAAGCTATTCCAAACTTTTCCCCGATGCTGATGAGAGTGATCAGTGGGTCATCATCATCAGCTTACCCAGTTCCCGTGCGTCTATCCGATTGTTTTCTGTTCCCTTCAGATGATGGACTTCGCTCTCGGATTACCGTGACGCACAGCGGAACCCCTTGCCATCCGAATCCCAGTCATCATGCATCACCCTCAATTCCTGGGTTCATGGTGAGAATGTTGAAATGATCTTCCCTGTTGAGATTTCGAGCGACAAGACTCTCAAACAAGCTATAAAGAACGAGAAACCGGTGGACTTTTGCGATACGGACGCGGACGCTCTTGTTCTTTATAAAGTTTCCCTCTCCTGTACTGAAGACTTGAACCCACAGAGCTTGACACTCGGTCCTGGACGACGTCTTCACTCATGGGATCCCTTATTTGAGATGTTCTCCGGCTCCCCTCTTGAAAACCATCTGCATATCGTTGTCGAGGCACCTCTTTTCAGTGAGTTTCATCTGCTTGTCGCGCCACTAATGATGCCTTCCTGATTCTTTTCGTTAGTGCGATCACCCATGTACCGTTCGTCGTCAAGCCCTTCATATCTACTGCATGATATCGAAAAACAACGACGTGCCTTTCTCAAAAAAAGAAAGACAATGCCCCCATCGTCTGCTACAAAACTCGGGCCCTTTTCTATGGTCCAAGACCACCCTGAGCAAAGTATCTACTGTAACAGCCCTCACACCGCTGTGGCGACGATTCCGAATCGCGGCAACATTACTTTGCGCTACGTTCGGAGATTTTCTTGATGACTGCAAGACGTATGAAATAACCGCGGAAGACAATTCTCTCGCAATGGAACTTAATGTGTATGCAATAGTTAATTGGTACCCTACGTTAGATATGTATGTATCTATTGATACCTGGCCCCATGGAGATGATTGTGGTTGAGATGGTTCGGATCCTTTTTGTTCATAATGGCTTCGCTCGCTTAGATCTCCATTGACAAAAACGCCCAAGCACTATTGTGCCCACACTATAAAATCGCATCCATGCTGTCCGACTTCTTCATTGCTTCTGCCGACGTTGACGTCGAGCCCACCGCCATTCATTCCGTAGGATGTTTTCTTTGCTGAATGTCTTCTTTCTACTCTTGATTTCGTCGAGCTCTGCGTTCGCCAGGCCACTTCCGCGAAGTTGCAAAGCTAAACCTCAGAGTACTGGTCTACCAACGAGTTCGAGCACGCCTTCCAGTCCTTCTCCCAGCACTACAGCCGTACCTTCCTCGAATGGCCATAACTCGTCGAATACGACATCACTTTCTCCTTTATCGAGCTCTGCTAACACTACGTCGTCGAGCTGCTTTCCGTCCTTGAATTTTCAAATGCCGTCGGATCTCCCAGATTCACTCGACAACTGGTGGTGTGCTACGGACACCGAGTACGCGTTCATGGGTTTCAGTTATGAGGTCACAGCATGTTGGTTTCCCTTTCTCGTTCCCTGCTTCTTCCAAACTGACACGACCTCAGGCCAGAGCCCCAGTCAACTCAATACAGAATTTGCCGACATTAGAAACAACTTCCACGGCCGGTATATCCGTCTCTACGGCGTATGCGACAATCCTGGATTCTAGTACGTATTTCTTCCTGACATGTGTCATCTCTTTCTCTAACCTGGAATGTGCAGCGATGATGTCGTGGATGCTGCGTGGAGCAATGGTCTTGGGGTTCATGCACTGATATGGGTAGGTTCCGTCCCTTTTATGACTCATTTCATCGCTAACGCCTCGCAGTTTGGTTTCAATGGTGGTGACGAGTGGGAGACACGTCGCGACACGCTCATTAACACGCTCACTACGAACCCGAAAGCCAAGTTCGTCACTCGTGGCGTGCAGTTTGGTTCTGAGCCCTTATACGACAACGTCCTCCCCCACTCTGAGCTTGCTTCTCAAGTCACCTCTGCCAAAGCTCAACTTGCAGGCGTACAAATACCCGTCACGGTTTCCGAGCTTGCCTATGGTTATCAAGAGCGCGGCGGTGCCCAAGACGTCCTCGATGCGATTGATTACATTAATATCCACATGCTTCCTTTCTTCAAGTCGCAAGCGACGACTGGAGCGCTTGCATGGCCACTCGTGGAGACGGATATGGACTGGTTCGTTCAGCATGGCGGTGGAAAGAAGATGTACTTTGACGAAGTGAGCCCTTCAGCATGTCTGGGTTATCTCCTCTCTGACCGATCGTATTAGAATGGCTGGCCCTCCGTCACATCATCAAGTGTCCAACCCAACGGCCCGAATGCGGTGGCCAGCGTCAGTAGTGAACAGGTACGTTTCATCTGTCTGACGGTCATGCCCACGCAAACTGACAACGGTGATGGTAGCAATACTACCAGATGTTGGACAGTCACTGTACAGATCTCAAGAACGCTCCTGGTGGGGGCATTGGATGGTTTGCACACATTTACTCTGACAGTCAAGAACCTGGATATGGGATCTACGATGTCAATGGGGCGAAGAAGTTTAGTTTCCAGCCACGCACCTCATGCTAGGCGAACATCAACCTTTGGAAGCAGCATCGTTTCAGTCGTTGAGATGTCTCCTTTTTCATTTATTCTTAAGCTACTCATGGCTCCTATACTCACTCATTTGACAATTTTCAATCATCTGTATCCCTAGGCATCTACGTAATCGTGTATCGTTACATTACCCCGCAGTGGTGCGGTAATTCAATGGTAGAATTCATGAAACGAGCGGGTATGACAAGAAATTAACTCTAAAAGTACAATACCATACATTGGCAGCAATGGGGCATAATCTAGGAGACGATTATATGCTCTATCAATACCGTCCTCATCCATACCATTTATCACCGATCTTCATCTTCGCGGCAGGACGCTGGGGAATCTGCGATTCGGTAATGTTCCAGACTTCTATAGCACGCTAGGTAACGTGGATTCAATCTAATGTTTCTAGAAGAGTTTATAGACCCTACCCTCCATGTAGCCATATCGAATTCCATAACAATCTGTCGAGCATGGACGCCTGCAGCTCTTTCATCCATAGTGGGCTGTTCGCAACGCACTAGCAATACTGTCAAACTACATTCAAGAAAAACAAATGTCTTCCACATACTGACGATAGGCTCGCCATCCTCGTTGATCTCGAAGGCACATTCACCGTCACGGATGACGAACGAAAGGTAGAAGAGATTCTCCACAGACTGTGCAAAGTCGTTCGGGTTTACGATGAATTTGAAAAGATTGATAGGGCCAGTAGTCTCGAGAATATCTTTAATCTGGAGTTGTTCTGAGCGATATAGCCGAGATGCCCGAGATACAACACACTTTAAGGACATTCTTGGTCGTTTCGTTGTCAGATCTCTTGATGTCATCCTCCTTGATTTCTTGAGGCCTACGTTCTTCTTCCTGAACTTTCTCCTGTTTCTGGCGCTTTATGGGGCCTCGCTTTTTCTGTTCTATCGAGAGAGGGCCGAGCCTGGGAGTTGATGAGCTACGCGGAGACGAGCGGAAATGGAGAAAGATCAGTACATGAAACCTGTAACAGGGACCCTCCTGCTTTTCGCCAAGGCTTTTCGACCAATCTTGTCCCAATCCAGTGCGCCGTCCTCTACCACCTCCATGTCATCTCCCTCCTCGTCTTCGAAGCGTTGCCTTCCGCCCATGTAACTGATGAGTTTCGACACAAAGTCGTCCACGTCGAACGCCGCTGAGCCGAGTTTCATAGCACGCGCCTTTTGCGCACCGATACCCGAGACATTTCGAAGGACTGTCGAGTCGAGCGTCGCCTCCGTTGGATTTTTGACTGTGCAATTGGTGAGCGCTCACGAAGCTATGATGACGTGACGGCATGAAGGTGCGTACCTTTGGAAAACAGTTGATCCGCCTCCGCGACCTGACCGGCGAGATCTTCCGCATTGTAGTCTTGCGGTCTCATGTTTTCTGGATCGCGTTGGCTTCATCGCGCGGGAGAGACGCGTCAGACGTACCTCCTGTCTTCTTCTCGAGAAGACGGTATTTCTTGCGGAGATCGCGTTTCTCCGCTGCATCCTGGTCTGGGTCGTAGGTATGACTGGGAATGCTCCCCGGGTACTCGAACTCGGCCATGCCTGTCTGCGTCGAACAGTCACCGTTAGCGATAATGCACACTCAGATCACGTGGTGGATTGGCGCGACGCGTGTTGACAAAACAAGGACAAACAGACGCGCACACGGCATAGGCATTTCCCGTCGGCAGTGGCAAAAGCCAGAAAAAAGACTGGTCGTTGCACGTCCACGTCTTGATTCCAAGCGACACCACGCGCATTGACGACTCATGTCGGCGCACGCGATAGACGTAAGCGTAGTCGACAGTATACCGGGGTCGCGCTGATAGGAGCTTATTCCAGTACAGCAGAAGTACGCGCGCGGTGTGCAAAGGGCCACCGCCGTGCATGGGCTCTTCGATTCCCGTCGGAAGTTTGAGGTACGGTCAGATAGTTAAGAACGAATTTGGCGAAACCGTTTCATGGCGTCATTGGTGAGCATCTCGTCAACCCGGCAGTGTCCAAGTAGAGGCTGATAGATCGGCGTCAACTTCACAGGGGTTGCGTAACACCCGACATCTTGCGCACACTTGCCGTTATCGACTTGAACACCGTCGCTGGGTTCGGTAGCATTCGGTGCGCATTCTTTCTTTCAAACACAGGATGGTGACGAACATGCGCCCAGACACGAGGACCAGCAAAAGGTTAGGCGCGCTATTGCAGTTCGACATGTCGATTTCGCAGACGTACCAGCCTCTGCGAAAATAGCTCCTCCAGCTTTGCCTCTCGTGACGCTGCCTGGCACATCTATGCTCGGGCCGTCCCTCGGTGTGCTGACCGGCGAGAAAAGAAAACAACAGGACGATGACGCTGAGACGTCCCGGTACCTCAGTCAGTTTGGCATCTACAATTGGAAACCCGCACAGGGCACATGTGCCTCGCTAGGGGACGAAGACGACGAAGTCGTACAAACCGAGCCAGAACCAGCCGATGAACTCTATTGCGTCATGAAGACTAGTGTAGTGGGCGTGCAATACTACGAGGGTGCGTACCTGGGTGCGTTGGATTAGGTTTTGTTGTGCATACTGGATTTACAGGTCTTGTTGCACCCGGCGAGCAAGTCAGCCTGATCAGGGAGCCACACAATGCGTATGACAGGTAGGATATAGGACAATGTTCCTTTTTTTTCTGCTCAACGAAATTGAAAGGAACGCAATCCAAGTCAAGAATATTGGCGGAGCCCAAGTGGGACATCTCTCAAAGAACGTCGCGGCTAAATTGGCCCTGCTTCTTGATCAGAGGCTAGTCACAGTAGAAGGTGTCATGCACGAGGGGAACCGTAAACTCACTCCTACACATCTTGGGGTTGCAAACTGACTGTTTCTTAGTGGGCGGCTTCAATTATTCGTTATCTATGCAAGTATAGGATGGTTTTATTAGTTCTACGCTTACTCACAAAAACTTTAGGTCGTTGAACATATATGGATCATCTGACAGGCGGGACATGCTAGAGCCGATGCTTACTTGGGCTACGCCTCGACGAATGGGCTTTCCACAGCGGGGAAGGGGTGGTGTTCCGGGGGCGTCATCTACCGCTCTTGCTTCCACCGGAGGAGCGTCTCCGTACGTCAGCGACCTGGCTCTTGCCGCCGCAGGAATGGGGTTGCCTGGCCCTAGCCAAGGGTATGGGATGGGTGGCAACCTGAGCGAAATGCAGCAAGAGGCGATCAGAAAGCAGAACGAGGCGTTTGCAAGGGCCGCTGAGCTCAACCAGATGCTAAGCGGCCTAGAGAGGGTAGACGATGAAGACCGGCGAGCCTCGTTGCTTGATACCCTCTGCTCAACAATTGACCTTTTGAAACTTCCTGTACATATTAATCCGCCGGGTATCGCTAGCGGAGAGCTGGTTGTTGACTTGTTGAAGCATCAGGTAGACCATTTATTCTGCAGTTGCCATTGCATATTGACGGCCAAGTAAATCCAAGAGTCAAGCCCTTCAGTGGTGTATTGGCCACGAGTATCCTAAGCTACCTACCAAGGAGTCGGACGGCCCCGTCCAGTTCTGGCAGTATAGGAAGGCGGGCAACAAGGTGTGTTATTACTGACGAGCAAGTATTGAACCTTACATTTATCATCGCCAGCCGTACTATTTCAACAGTCAGTCCTCTTTGGTCAGCATATAGTAGCGTGTTTGACTTTTTTTAATATTCTAGTTGCTACCAAGAGTCCGCAGGACATCAATGCACCTCCAGCGCTTGGCCGAGGTGCCTTGGTTGCTGATAGCATGGGTTTGGTATGCTGTGCAGTGAAGAAGGAAAGCGAAAATTGACGTTTTTGCAGGGCAAAACGCTTACGATGATTTCCCTTGTCCTTGCGACAAAGAAGGATGTCCCTAAAGGCTACTCCAACAGTACTCTCGTTGGTGCGTGATATCGCAATAATGTATAATGTTATTTATCTCACTTGCCTCGTCGATGACAGTTGCCCCCCTCTCTATCATCTCGAACTGGGAGAAACAGATTGATGAGCATTGCGTGAGAGGCGCCTTGTCCGCCTGCGTTTACTACGGTCCCACACGCAGCATGACGCCTCAACAACTGATGACACATGATATAGTGATCACCACTTACCAAGTTGTTTCAGGCGATGCCGACTTCAGCGCTGTTACACGGCACGGTGTAGATATCCCGGGACCTGCGAAGAAGAAGAAGAGCAGCGGGAAGGGTTTATTCGGCGTGAAATGGAAGGTACGTCTGTGACAAACATCTCCGGCAAGCTGTAGTGATGGACAGTCGTCAGAGGGTTATCCTAGATGAAGGTCATACAATCAGGAATCCCAAGACGAAGATGGCTATGGCCGTATGCATGCTTGCTGCTGAGAGACGATGGGTGCTTTCCGGAACCCCGATTGTTAGTGGTGGTACTTTATCCCGTCCCGCATCTAACTCTCTTTCCATAGATCAACTCTCCCAAGGTTAGCCATATGCTTTGAGTGACATTTGTTTCTGTTAGACTAATGTCACATAACAGGACCTCGGTTCTATCCTCACCTTCCTTCAAATTTGCCATCCATTAGACAATGAGGATTACTTCAAACGTCTGGTTTTGCGACCTCTGCAACGGGGAGATTATGCTGGTGCAGAACTTCTTCGGGTAAGTTTGTTTCTCTAGTCAAGTAATTGCTCTCATTCTGTTAGGCCTTAATGAACCATATTTGCATCCGGAGGACGAAGGAGGTGAGCTTTTAATTGATATTTTACAACACTTTCAGACCTGACGCCGCGCTAAAGATGCAAGATAGTGAAGGAAACTCCCTTGTACCTCTCCCACCAGTGAAGTCCTTCCGTCCACCACTTCATTCGTCCGCTCATAAATGTTAATAGGTCGATATTACTCTGGTCCCTGTGACACTTAGTGATGAGGCCCGAGTAAGTCTGATTCCAATCATGTTGTGTTAATCCAAACCGCTTTCTTTAGACACTTTACGATTCTGTGGAACTTGTTTCCAGACAGCGGATTGAAAACATGATGAATCAAGCCGGGGGAATGAACCCTATTGTGCGCGATACCTCCTAGAATCCGCCCATTTTTATGAGCTCATATGTGTCTAGGTAACTACCAATGTTCTAAGCATGCTTACCCGCCTCCGTCAGATTGCTCTCCATCCAGGCTTGATTCCAGCTGACTACCTGGATCAACTTGGGGCGGATGAGGACATTAACGCTCCTCGCGGTGGCGTTGTACAAATCACACCCGAGTTGAAGGCTAAGTTGGAGGCGATCATTCTCCAGGCGATCGAGGACAATGAAGAATGTCCCATTTGTTTTGGTGTGGTAACCGAACCTAGGATCACATCGTGTGCCCACGTCTTTTGTCTGACTTGGTACGTCCTGTTTGTACGTTGGAATTTCCTTGGGTTCACATGGATATAGTATATCGGAGGTAATTGCAAGGGACCCAAAGTGTCCTATGGTATGTACATGTTATCTGCTTCGTTGACTACATCGCTGATTCACTTCCAGGATCGCCGCTTTCTTACTATGCAAGATTTAGTGGCGCCGCCACCTCCCACAGATCTTACACAAGCTCCTGTGAGACAAGATGCTTATCAAAGCGATCTATGCACTGGGTCATCTGCCAAAATTGATCAACTCATCCACCTTCTTAAACTGATTCCGAACGATGCAAAAAGCTTGGTTTTCTCTCAGTTCACTTCTTTCTTGGACAAGGTAAGCGTGTTTCAGGACCGCGGTCGTATTTTTCACTGAAACATTGCCTAGATTGGCGAGGCACTGGAGGAACATGGGCAAGTCCGCCATTTGAATACTCTCGGATGTTGTATTGAATATATCTATAGTATTCCCTATGTGCGGTTTGACGGACAGTTGTCTGCAAGAAGAAGACAGGAGGTATTGGAGCGGTTCTCCATTCCCCTTGACCCCGATGAATCTCCTGCTCCCGGAGAGTCCCTTCCACGAACAGGAAGGACAGAAGCCGAGGATGACGAAAATACCACCGATGGGAATGACTCGGATTTTGTCGCCGGAAACGACACTGACGATGATGACTTTGAAGAAAACATCTCGACTCGCGTACAGAAGAGTAAGATGAAGGAAAGGAAGTCGAAAGGGAAGGGAAAGGCGAAGGCAATTCTGAACGTGAAGCAGGTTTTCGATGGCTCTGCCTTCCATGCCGAGAACCCCAAGGTTATGTTGATTTCGCTCAAGGCGGGCGCATTGGGCCTCAATCTCACGGTCGCAAACCATGTCTTTTTGTAAGTCTCACTCCACTCTGCCATGTGTATATTTAGATATTCATGCATTTGGTTAGGATGGACCCGTAAGTAATCGTCTGCCTATTTGTGGCATGTCTTGATCGGTGTTTGTTCGCCTCCGTTCCATGTCAGATGGTGGCAGGTAATGCAGCTGGTAAACTCGCGGTATCTGCGCTGCTCATCATTCTGATTTAATAGGAGGGTATCGAGAGTCAGGCCATCGACAGGTGTAATCGGTAAGCAAGTGTTGTTTCTCATTGCGTTGACGAATGCCAATGTTCCTATAGTATCGGACAGACGAAGCCCGTTCACGTATACCAATTGATCGCGGAAAACACCGTGGAATCCAAGGCAAGCCATCTACCCGATTGTCACACACTAGTTTTAACCACCCATTCTAGGTGATTGAGATTCAAGAGAAGAAGAAGCGGCTGATCCAGCAGGTGTGTAACTACTCTCCCGTCATCGGACAGGGCTAATCACGGCATATCGTTGCAGGCGTTCTCCGGCATCAAACATGGTGAGACTCAGAGAGAGAAAAGGGAAGCGAGGCTTCAAGGTGAGCAGTGGTGTTCCCGTTCTTTGAGTCTCGATTGAGTTTGTTTTAGATCTCATACAGCTCTTTGGGATCCGTGACCGGCACACCAAAGATTAAACGCCCTAATGAATATACTTAGTTCTACGGTACATACAGTATAGTATGAGTGTATCTCGACGTATAATCCATCTATGTTCTGTTAACAGTTTAGAGAGCGAGAGGGGATTTCCTAAAACAGTGAACTATACAGTTTCGGAAACTACCGAAAGGCGTCAAACCTTAATTGATTGTGGTACGGGACGACAATAGAGACAAACAGCGAGCTCGTCGCCGAGGCGGAATCTACGCTTTGTACTTCAAGACCCTCAAGAACATCAAAATGGCCGCTCAAACACTCCCCAGGGACGTTTCAAAAATTGGCCAGGAAATCAAACTTTTCGGAAAATGGGAAACTCAGGAGTATGCATGCCACATGCTCGAAGGACGACTTGTCACTGATCATGGCCGTATTATAGTGTTGAGGTCAAGGACATCTCGTTGACCGATTACATCCAAGTCCGTCACGCCGTCTACCTCCCCCACACTGCTGGGCGTTATGCCAAGAAGCAATTCAAGAAGGCGCAAATGCCCATCGTGGAGCGTCTTGTTGACAGGTACGCTCGTGCCGTCTAGTATCGATTCTGAAGCGCTTGACTTGGTTACCAGTCTGATGATGAAGGGGCGCAATAACGGCAAGAAGCTCCTGGCCGTCCGCATCGTCGCACACGCGTTCGAGATCATCCACCTCCTCGCCGACCAGAACCCCATCCAGGTGCGTACATGGCGAGTCGGAACGTCTTGGGTACGGCCGTTGACGATGTCCCATGTGGGGCTGACTGCCTAGGTGCTCGTGGATGCGATCGTCAACACGGGTCCGCGAGAAGACTCGACGCGTATCGGTTCGCAGGGTACGGTCCGTCGTCAAGCCGTCGATGTGTCCCCTCTGCGGCGAGTGAACCAGGCGATTGCGCTCTTGACCATTGGTGTACGTCGCGTTGAATGATGGGTTGGACGTGGGCGTGGTTTCTCACGGCGGTTTTGACAGACCCGCGAGTCGGCGTTCCGCAACGTGAAATCAATCGCTGAGTGTTTGGCGGATGAGCTCATCAACGCTGCCAAGGGGTCTTCGAACTCGTATGCTATCAAGGTAGGGAGTTGGTTGTTTGCGGTCGCGTGTGTACTCATCGGATGTTTTTTCTGCAACAGAAAAAGGACGAGCTCGAACGTGTCGCCAAGTCCAATCGGTGAAAAAGCAGGATCGTTTTCCTCCGCAGTGCATATGTGCATATACGGAGGACCTGGGGGTTGGCTGCGTGCAATATATGGGCTTCTTTTTCATGATATCTCTGCTCCCCCTTCATTTTGCACTTTTTTTTCTCAAGCGCTGCTAAGCCCTATGAATGCAACCCATGCCTTCTATCCATGTATCCCTCGATGACGTTCGTGCATGCAAGTATGGCAATGTTCTTATCTAGGGTGCTGTCGAACATTCAGCTGACCACACACGAATGGGTGTCCACGTGGCAAAGATGAGTGAGGATAGGGATAATTGGCGTCGTGCGCCCATGTCCACTTGACGGTGTCCGATGACCGGAGCCAGATGACGGGGAACAAAGTAGTAGCAGTACCTGGTGAATGAACGTTGCGCGTAGAACGGGCCGTTCACGTCACTTTGACCATTTTTGGTTTGCAGTGTGCCGTTGAACTTTACGGTCATCCTCGTCGAGTCCTTGGGTTCGGTGTAGAGACCAGTAACGCGTGTATAATGGAACTTCCCATCCGCAGCCATCTCAGCATGCATCCAGACGCGGCACGATGGCATCGATTCACTCATGTCACCAAGTCTGTCCCGAGCGGACACAAGCTCTACCGAGCCTCCTCCCCCAACTACATCAATAGAGACAGCGACCAAAAGCTCACTCAGACAGCCATCGACTTTCTCGTCAGCCAAGGCATCGACAGCATCATCAGTTTCAACGAGCACGAATACACCCCAGAGGAAAAAGAGCGCCTAGTCAAGGCAGTGCCGCCGATCCGGTATCTCCATCTCAAGCTCGGTGACTTTCGGCCCCCCACGCAGGCACAGTTTGAGCAAGCCCGCGACTTTTTCTTGCAGAATGCGGCGACGCTCGTCCATTGCGGCTATGGCTGGGGAAGATCCGGGACGTGCATCACGGGGCTGCAGATATACACCGAAAACGGTCGGACACTGTTACCCCTTGGCAGATCGTGGACGATGCCGTTGGCGTTTGGTGGGAACAACGTCGAGAAGCGGGTGCAGGTGTCTGTTCTGGCGCAGTTGCGAAACCGCTTGTTCCCGTGCGTACCGCCTCTCGAGGAGACGTAGAGACGTGTTATTTATGTTGTGATGTGTGTTGACCATGATCAGCCGGGTTACGGGCCAGCCCAAGGGCGATCCCAGGCAGGCGGTCGCGATCATCAACTTCGCGACTGGTTACTACTTGACGCTCTCGGAAGACAAGGGTAGCGTCATCGCGCGCTCTCCAGAACTGGTGGAGACTACGTCCACGATCGGGCAACCGGTGAGTGGCCCAGAAAGTCTTACCCTAACCGGACGCCTTGATCGACCACCAACCATAGTACCAATGGGAGATCTCGAGAGACAAAGAGGGAAACTATACGCTCACTAACAAGACGATGCCCGATAATCTTGCGCTCACCAAATCCCAAAGTGCGGAGGTGGACGATCCAGTGACGTACGGTACCCCGGCACAGGGAAGTACGTTGTTCACGATAACGGAAGTCGGCTCGGGCGACAGAGGACGCTACGTGTGGGTTCCATGACATTTTCCCCCTGATGTCGAGCTCCATGTGATGCGTGTCTACGTGTCTAGCATCTCTCCCTACCCTAACTCCACCCTCGCGGTAGCGATCAACACGCCGGAAAATAACGTTCGTCTCCCTAACTCGGTATGTCGCCGTTGATGCCTCGTAGATGGGCCAGACTCAGACACATGGTCGCGTCTAGGCACAGATGCCTGCGTTGCTTGCATCTAAAGAAGAAGCCAACGATGTCGGGCTCTGGATTCTCCTGCCGGCTGACTTCAATGTCGGGCACCAAGAAGAAACCGAGTCGGAGGCTTGATGCTTGGATCAAAAGCACTGTAGTGTACACGTGGAAGCTCCGGCAGCGATCATGTTGTCCGGCGTACCGTGTAAGATGTCACGGTCTCGTTCTTTCGTCCCGCTCGTGGTTCGCTCCATAAGTATGATCGAGCAAAGTGAAGAACCCTTTGACACATGATGCCTCGATCGAGCATAGGAACATGAATGACTTTGATTCACAGTGATTGGATGGACGGTCTCGCGAGTCGGCCTCCGCAGCGCGCGGCCTATCGCCGACTAACACCGCCAAGGTATCCCGACCTCCATCCAGGTCAGATGTAATCCGGTAATGTTTGTGCATTTATCCAACTCTGCAACAAGAGGACTCGGACATGTCACCAGACTATTTCCGCTCCGTTTTCTCTCATTTTGCACCCACCCCCTCCCCCGAGTGCTTTACATAGCCCTTGACTCTTATGAACGCAACTCATACTTCTTTGCCAATTCATGTTTATCCATGGATCCTCACAGACACCTATTACAACGCGTTCTTGTCATCTAGACTATTCTAGACCACACACGGATGGCACTGAGTGCTGCTTCTTCAACGTCAACAAAGTTCACCGGCCAATGTCTAGGCAAATATCCCGTATCGACTAACGCGGTATAGTTTATTCGCTTGCGTCATCTTCGCCTCCGTTGGCTGAGACAAAATGGCACAAGAACAAAGCGAAAGCGACGAGGACGGAGCGGAACCTTTTCCTTCCAAGTTCCAACGGGTATGGCACTATTCCCAAATTTCATAGACAGAGTACGCCCGTGCGCCACACGTCCTCCACACGTCGAAACGTGATGATGTTGACGGCGCTGTCCAAGTGTCCGAAATCGGGTTACCAAAGTCACACACAACTTCACGAATTCACGTTTTGACGTGGATGAATCGATGACACCCCGGTCGTCGGCGGCCCTACGCTCTGGCAAAGTTACCGGTGGAAAACCATTCGCACGACGAACCCACCCCTTTTTGCATGACCCGCTCCCACCCCGCTCCCACCCCGCCTTCCTTTGCGCATCCATGTATGGACTGAGGTATATATGCCTCAGGTCAGGTCTCTGACCACATACGGTATAGTGCTCGAGAAGGACGTCTGATGACCGTACCGTAAAGCGTTCCTTGTTCGGCTCGACCCGTCCTCGATTGCCTTTTTCTCTTGTTCTCTTTCTCTTTCTTTTCTTTTCCTTTGCTTTCTCCCTCTCTTTCACTGCACACACACGTTCGTGCCGTCATCCACCGCGAGTGCTCGTTCATTCGTTCGTTCGTTCTCTTCTTCCCCTTGAAACGCGACGTGCGCATATCCATATATGCAGATCCGGCATCTGATCGATAATCATATACGTATCGTATCATGTCACACACAAGTTAGTTTACTTTTATGGGCGCGACTGACCGAACGCGCATTGCCGACGGATGCGTTGGTTCATTATGCATGCATGCATGCTCCCCTTTGTTTACCCGTTTCCGGGAGGCCGGCGGGAGACCCGATCGGCGGTGTCCGATGGGCGCTGAGCAGTGCGAGCGACGTCACACAGGGACCTCTTACCCTGGCGGCAACGGCGGCCGTCGACGATGGCCAAGGACGCCCGCCTTTGTTGTTCACACCGCCTTGGTGTCGCTGCCTCGGCCCCTCGCGTGCCCGTCCGCATTTCCTTCTTATCCTCACGGCGCGCCTTTGTGTCCGAAACAAGGGGGAGCACACACAGGGAACGCACACCCTTTTTCGGACGTCGTCCCCAGAACCGGAGGTCGGTCTAACCAGATGCGTACGCCCGTGCATCCCTTCATGGGGGCCCTACGTACGCACAAAGGCAGACACCCGACGCCCAACACGCCGCGGCGACGGAGAGTGGGTTCCGTCCGCAGCGCCCAACGTCGTCGTTGCAAGACACTGCAAGGGGGTTCAGAATTCAAGCTCAAGGTTTGGCAAGGGTCCCGTGTGTGCCTGAGCCTGAACGCGTGGCCGTCCCAGTCTCAGCTCGTGACGCATGCAAGGGAAAACTGCCGAGGAAGAGAATGAAAAGAATCAAGGTGAACAGGGTACGTAGGGCGTCGACGGCCCCGCCCGCGCCGGCGAACCCGGATATTATGACCACAGGGACCACACACGTTCAGAGCGTCGCCACGGTGCTGGTACCCGGTAAACGCCCATGGTGATATGACCGGCGTGTTTTTAGTGACGACCCCATTTCCTGGCGCAGCGGGTGCGCTGAGAAAAACATGTATGTAACGTAGCATGGATCGAGGAAATAAGAAATGGTGCGGGCGCGAACATGTCACACGTTCTTGTTTATGGAAACGTGCGCGTCGGCTCGGGTCTCCAAGGGACCGAGCGGCGTGGCATACGGTAACGTTCATCGACGATGGAGCTCCCCCCGGACACTTGAACGCTATGGATACATACGCACACATGTATGTAGGTACATCAGGTAAAACACGACAACGGTAACAGTGACGCGCGAGGTCCTCCCGGGAGTCCTGGGGCCAGTAGGTGGGTGGGAGCCATCGCCCGCGTCCCCCTGCAAAAGAGAAAAAAGTCTAATGTCGTGGAGATACGCCCCAGCGGAGCGCGATAAATAAGCGTATCAAAAGTACACACATATGTACGACGGTTTCCTCCCTCCCCATCCTGTTTCTGTCGGGCACGCCTCGCCTGTGTGGTCGAGCGTCGCGAGCGACGGAGGATCAAGATCAAGGCAAGCTCGAACAAAGTCTCGCTTGACTCGGCCTCGAACCTCGCGAAAGCGTCCATGGAGACGGATATATCCGGGATAAATAAGGGACGACGCGCTCGGATCGGAGAAAAAGAAAAATGGATGATGGACGTTGGGTTCAGAAAGCGCAAACTGGGTTATAACAATAGTTGCTTGTCTACTCTGAATCAACACGTTCAAAGAGGGGGAGGAAACCAGCTGTAAATGGAGGAATAACGAAAAAAAACGCGAGTTAGGTGGCGTCATGGGACGACCAAATGGAAGCCAAATGGAAATGGGTGTCGTGGTCCATCGGGAGGTCAATTATGAGTAATAATACAAAACGACTGGGCGGGGACTCCGGGGTCGCGCGGCTACCAGAGGCTGTGGGCGTTGTCGTTGGCGCCGGAGATCGTTTGAAGATCGTTTGATGCATAGAGTGGATTGTCCTGATCGAGCTCGTTCCACGCTCGCAGTGGAAAGACGCGGTTCGGCCGAGTCTTCTAGGCTAGTAGCGTGGGGCCGCGAAAGCTTGCCAGTCAGCCGTGTGCAAGAATCTATTTCCTCTTAGTCCCCAAAAATCCAGTTTGAAAGTTCATCCAATTGATTGCGCGATGGCTGCAAATCCGATCATTCCTCCGAGTCCCGAGTTATTTGATGCCGACAAAAAAAATCAAGATTGATGACCATATCACTGTCACCGATGGATGGATTGTCGCAGGGGATCTGCCGGTGATGCTCCTGAAGGCGGTTCTGGTTTGGGAACCACTCCTGCGAGACCGATGTATCCGAAATCACGGCCGATTTCTTTGACCATGGCTTTGCCCATTAGGCAGACCCAGCCGAGACCCTCGCCAGTGACGCATTGACCTGGCCAGAATAGCTCGCCTTCTTCGTCCTCGATATCTGGCTCATGCTCCTCATGTGCCGAGAGGCTCGTTCCCACCATGCGGGCAAACGTCGTTGGGTAGTGGCGAGCCAAGATTGGGAGTGTTAGGAACCTTTGAGCGTGCTCCATGGAATAGCCTGCTGAAACGATTCCGTTTGATTGCTCCTTGACGGTGAATGTGAACAGAGGGCCTAATGAGGCAGTTGCCTTTGAAGCGGCGGTAATCATACTGGGAGTTGGCGCACGCCCATCAGTAGTGTTGGGCACGTGAGCGATCAGGTGCGGTGGTAACGCAGCCTGGGCAGTCTGGGATGAACGTGGCAGAGTGGAAGATTGGGAAGCGACGAGTGTGGTGCTCGAACTGTTTGTGTTGGGTGTCCCCTCTGCGCTATTCGTAATGGGTGTCGAGTTGGCGCTGTTGGCCGGAGCGATGCTCGCGGGAGAGGGAAGCATCTGAGGTGTCGCTTGGGAACTTAACGAGAGTTGGCCCGCGGTACCAGCAGTACCATTCATTTCCGCCCTTTCCGCCTCCCGGCTCAGCACGGCCATCTCAGTCCTCATCTTCGCCCATGTGCGATCTATTTCAGGGTCCACTATTAGTTTCGCAGCATAGAAGAACTTGCGTGCGCGGATGAAACCCTCGATCATCCAACTGTGTAGGGAGGAACGGATGCGTGAGCGAGCCACCAGAGACAGGTAAACCACTTACATCAAGCCCAAGAGGGCTTTTTCACGTTCGCCAAAGGTATCTTCGCTTGTCCACTTGTTTTTACACCAGCCCAAGAAGGCTTCGATGGTCAACCATGTTTCATGGTAGCATGTCTTTCTGCCATAATCCTTGATCCATAATGAATAAGCGAAACAGACGAGGGCATCGACGAGCTCTAGGCGTGCGATGATCGCTCCATATTTGTGATATTGCGAGTTTGGCGGAGGAGGGTGTGAGAGCGGGCGATATTCCTTGTGCGTTGAAGGGTATGTTGACCAGAACCGGGCATCGCCGGAGAACTTGAGTAGACGGCCTGCGAGATGGTATTTTTGGTGTATGCCATCGAAATCGAGCTGCATCTTGCCTCGCCGTGGCCGACGGACAGGCACGAAGGAGGGTAGGACGGAGAGTGCTGTTGTGCGAGAAGGGACTGAGCCCACGTCTTCTCTTACTTCGCCGTCTTCCGATGGTTCTGAGCGAAGATTGAAGTTTGGGGCCTGGTTAGAAGTCCTGTGGAGGGCGGGAGAGGGCGGTTGGGGGTGGTGATAGTGGTGGGGATGCTGTGGCAGAGCATCTGGGTGATGGCTGGAGCGGTGACGTTTTGTGGACTCGACGTCTGGTGCAAGATCATGCTTGCGCTTAAGTGGGGGTGGCCCTGGGGAGTTTGACCGGGACGACGGGGGAGATGGTGGTAGGTCCGGTGGCAGGGGTGCGGAGAGAGGGCCCAAGATCTGGAAGGGAAGGCTAGATGTCAGGAAATGGGGATGAGTGAGAGGGTGTGATGACCTCTAGACTCTTGAGGAGCTGCTCGCGCGTCCATTTGCTGTTGGCGATGGGATGAGGGAGGGTGAGAACGTGGGGAGGAAAGCGAACTGACCGTTTCCTTGGCTTTGAGTTGTGGGAGGAGGAGGAGGAGGAGGAGGAGGGCAGGGCAGACATGGTGAAGGTAGTGGGAAGAGAGAGAGAGCGGTGGCCAGCGCAACAATGGCTGGAGAGTTGTGTGGACCCGTCAGGCGGGTGCAGAATTTGGCTAAACAGGGAGTGCCTTGCCGGTCACAGCGCTTACGGGAACAGCCTCCCTACTTTACAGTTTATTATCGGAAAATAATAATACAACGACGACGACCCCCACTTGAAAAGCTGTCCCCTCCGCCGACACGAATGGGGGACACGTGCAACGACGGTTCAACGTTTCTATGATGCTTCGTGCCCCAACAACGTTTTAGCCCCAACCTCGGCGCGGCCGGCATCCTGAGACAGAGGGAGGGAGAGAGCTGACACGCCTCCTGGGTCCGCATGATTGCTAATGCATTTCCATACCATCTTCGAACTTTCCCCTTGCAGACATGCCTGCCTCTCCTGCGCCACTTCCCACTCCATCACACCCTCCTCGAGCGTACCCCCCCGACATACCCGCATCATCCCCCCCGCTCGCCCTCACATGCTCAAACGTGACACATGCACCATCAGGCAATGTCCGCACCGGCCTCTCTTCCAGGAACGTCACCGAGTGCCCAGAAATAGCCGTGATACGTTTGATTATATCCATTCGAGACGCTATCCCATATCCTCTTTTATCGACTCACAAGCGTGCTCCACTGCACCCCCAAACGCTCTCTCTTCATTTTCCAGATTGTCCCCCCAGTACTGAGACACGCTCCCAAGCGGGGGCCACCAACTAAATGGGCACGCTCATCGCCACTACGATTCCGATCCAACCAAATTCAAATTGAAAAGGCCCGCCTGGATCCGGAGTTCTTCCCGGTTATTGACCCAGCCACCACCGTGCCATCGACCTTGGCTTCCAGAGCGAACCTCGTCCTTCCATGATAAGCACGGACAGAACGACAGAAGCGAGCGGACTCGGTTGACTCACCGACTCGTTATCGCTGCTCTAATTCTGTTTCGACGCCTTCCGCGGCCCTAGGACGATCCAGGTACCGGTATCACTGTTATCCGATCAGGCATAAAGAAACCGTAATGTAAAGTTTACCACTTATATCTACCGTGACGTGACAATGCCATCCTCTGCCGAACAGCAAGTTTAACTTTCCACAAGTTCGCATGCAGCGCCTGAAATAACGTCCCATTCCATCCCCTTTGATCCATTTTATCTCCTGGAACCACACACCGTGGATCATCTCTCCCGCAGAAACACTAGCGAAAACTCATGTGCAAGGTCCACGGGAACAGCAAACATACGAACGTGTGTCCTGTGGGACCTCAGTCAATAGATGTAAGTATGTGAGGGTCACACAAATGCCTCTTTGGCAGATATATCGCCGAGTTATCCGCACCGCTTGACTGGCGTGGACTTGCTACCCAAATTTCGTAGGATCAACCTTTGCCGTGGGGCCCTAGGAGCGCTGGATCACAGTCGCTCCACGGTGTCGATACTGTGATGGCCTGCATGCGCGAGAAACGCCGGTACAGAGGTGGGTGCTGGGAAAAGCTGGTATCCAGCTAAATGCCGATCTTGAAGGCGAGTCACATCAAATTGGCTTATTGGTGATGCCATCCAGTGCGGCGTGGGTCATTAAAGTCACAAATGCAGCAATGTATTCGGCGCCCATCACACGGAAGCCCTGTGTCGCCGGCCCTGCCATGGTAATCAACTCCTCGTAAGTCAAGAGAACGACTGCGAGTGAAAAGACCAGACATGCCTCGGGGATAGCTTCGTGGCCGCACAGCTGAAGAGGTAAAGTCATTAGAGCACAGAGAATTCGCGGACTTCACCTTTCATTGTCTGTTAAATGGTCAATGATCCGATCCAAAAATTGGCGCATACGCACAAGTGACCGTCGGACCGAAAAGGCGTCTTTTGTCCATGCTTTGAAGTCGCCGGAAACACGCCACTGTGCTGTGTGCACTGAGACCAAGGCGCGGGCCGGGGTATGTAAACTTTGACGTTCATGCATGAACTCTCGACATTTTATTTAATTCCTTGCGGATCCTTGGCCATGGACCCGAGTCGTTGAGACATGTTCTTGATAACGTAATATGCCTGCGCAAGGGGCCGGGGATTTGTAGAGTCGATACAAGGATATATGCGCGGTGCACAGGGTCCAATTAGCGTAACCGGAAATGTTTTGATCTGCAGATGGACGCATTAACACCGCACTGTTCAATCGCTCCCGCAGGAGCGATCGTGATCGGAGTGAACATAAGACCCATAAAAGTCCTCAGCTTGACATGCGAGGTCCTCTGGCGATTCGGCTAGACATGACGCAGAGACATGTTTCCAATGGTCAGGTATAAGTGACCGAGTATCAAAGGATATCCCTATCCACGAGTGTCCGTCGGAGGTACTGTGAAAGGAGCATTCGTGCTGTCAGCCTTGATCGGTGCGTAATATCAGGTCGGGACTGGCCGTGCGCCACATTGCCGCATTGTTGATGGGCTGAATCATCGCCATGCGCAGTGACGAAATGAATGCCTGGCTTGTATTAACAAAGGAACGTCACTGTTCAAAGGACGAGAAAGGCGGCTGGAGTGGGACCACGTCAAACCCTCAGCCTCATGGAAGAGGCGTCTGAGAACGAAGCGATTGTTTCTTCCTGTTTGTGTATGTTAGGATCAGAAGCCTCCGGGAAACAAACCACCCTAGAATGGCAATAACGTCCTGAAATCGAACACCGACTAGGTCCGGAGCACGGCCGCGAAAGCTTCGTCTCCCCACAGCCCCTCTCGCTCCGGTTTCATTTGTCGAACGTGAAAGTTGATCTGAATTAAAAATTTAGGGGTTATACTCTACGGGCGTTTTGACAGCTGTTTTATAAAGGCGTGTCCGACAATCAGAATGCCCCAGCAAGTAGAGAATGCGACAATCGTGATGTTAGATCACATACGCGAACACGATATTGGACGGAAATTGCGGATTGCAGGAAGGTGTGGCTTTTTTTATATTCGTTCCACGCCTCGCTGTATAAAGGAAACGCCAAACACAGGATGCTCACGTATGATGCGGAAGCTTCACTCGTGCTCTTGTATGACGCATCCAACGCACTGCTTGTTGATGTAAATCTCTGCATCGATGCCGACATTCTATTATCTGCACCAAGCACGAAAGAACGGAAGGATCCCAACATCCATCATCGATGGGCATTAGAGCGAAAGAGCTATGTGTGGGTCGTTGGCTATCTCGAGCGGGTTGATGTGAGTGATATAATGATACCAGATATGCTCGGTCGATCTCACAGGACACGCTTCCGGTTGTTTTCGCCAACTAGTCGGAATTGCCCATACCCATGCTTCCAGCCTACCTACCACCACCAGATATTGATCCCTCGCTCGTCGTGCGTGCCGTCATTATTGCACCAGTCACGAGAGACTTCGCTGTTGAACGAGTACGACGTATGCTCGCTGGGATGGCAGAACTGGCTCCTGTGCCGTACCCGGAATGTGCGGGGGAGTGTCCGGGCTATCGTCAATCATGACGGAATACAGCCTGTAGGTCGAGGATGGATATCCTCGGGCATGAAACCCGGCCTGGTTTTATCTCACTCTCCTCGGCTGAGAGATGACGCGCATGGATGCAGGGGGGGTCACATTTCCCTTGGGGTGTGGCGCGAGTTAGCCGAGTACGTTGTGGGTAAAGAAGGATGTCATCGATGAAGTTCACTGATCTAAACCACGTCCATTTCTCCGCGAGGTTGTGGAGCCCACGCTGGAACCTCGACGCATCTGATCTGTATCTGTGATATGTGTGATACGCAGCATGCACATAGTTGTCAGGTGGTCCAATTGCTGGACCAATAATAATACTATATGGCCTGATTTTATCGGGATAAGCTGGGCACCCGATAAGATTAGATGGTCGAGGGGTATATAAGCGGAGTGCCGAGATTAGGCCGTGTGTGTATTCTTCCGCTTCCCCGTGAACGCACGGGTGTAACGAGGCGTACGAGGTGGACAAAGAGACAAAGGAGTGCGCACTCCCAATGATGGTGTGGATGGCTTTCATGTCTGTTTTATGTTCTTTTATCGGCGGTGTACAGCCCTGCGACGCGTTTGATGCTTTATGAGAGCCACGTGTTGGGAGAGAGGTGTCCCAATTTGGAAAGTGATGGATCGGGAATTGGATAGAGCGTGCCCTGCCTCGCCTGGCAAGCCGGCGCGCTGAGAGCCTGCACCACTCAGACACAACGCTCTTTCTCTCCGCCGCGATCATTGTCCTCGCCACTTCCACTCAGTCCACGTACATATATCTACCATCGGTACACATCCTCGTAAGTCCTGCACGCACCGCACCGCCGCTCACAGCTCTCAGTCGCATCGCCGACTCTCAGTGCTCAGTGCTCATCCACCATGATAGGCACTTGCAACAACCACAACACACACGCAGACCCACCCCGGTCGTCCATGCAGTCCTGCCAGCCCGTCCCTTATCCCTGCCTCCGCGGCCTCCCGGCTGCCCTGGAGGACGATGTCGCCGTCTCCTCCACCTCCAGATTCCCCATCTCCTCCGTCCGCCAGGATGCACCTCCAAAATCGAGCGCACGTCCACCAGCGCATCCCCCCAGACCCATATATCCGCGGCACGATCCTCTCCACATACTCTCCCAGCCTCTCCCGCCTCCACCTCGGTCGTACCCTAGCGTCGTGCCAGCGCCTTCGGTGGCACCCGGCGTGCTCGCGGACGGTGTTCTCACCGCCAAATTACCCTCCGTTCGACAGTTCCTCGATGCCGCGACCATCGCACCGCCCGGGTGCCCGCCATTGCCCACAGACAAGCGGGTCTTGGCGCTCGTAGCGCTCTCTGTATTCTACCATCCTCTCCATCCAGCACACTGGGCTCTCTGGAACAGGGAGCAGAAGAAAGCCACCGCATTGATGGTCCAATCAGTTTTGGGTGCGTCTTCTCTCACAGCCAGCCGCACTCTGTCTCCGGGGACTTCCATTCCCATCCTGCAGCGACTTGACGTGCACCGTATTGACACTCGTCTTACAGATACCACCCCTACACCCATTCTTTCGCCGATTGGATGGATCGACGTCCCAGAGAACCTCTGGATTCTGAAGAGCATGCAGCTTGCGTATGCGCCAGCACTCGCTTCCATTCCTTGGTATGCGACCTATACGCCTGCCGAACCTGAGAACCGTATGAACCTCCGGAAGCGAAAACAACCCGCCATCCTGCAATCGATAACAAACGGCGACGAGACCGTGGACGAGGAAGAGAGAGTCACGCCTCCGCCACGCAAGCGCGCCAGGACACGCAAGTCCGCTGTGTCTCGTTCTGCAGAGGCCCAATCCAAGTCCAATGCTCACGACGAGCCTGCAGGCGAGGAAGCCCAACAAGGTGGTGGAGCCGGAACACCGGAAGCCGCCCAAGCGACGTTGCTCCTCACCCCGGATGTCCCACCCGCTGTCACCAAGGCTGCGAAACGCGAGCGTATCGAGTCTCCAGAAATTGTCATTTCGGCTGGCAGTGCGGCAACTGAGTCTGTGCAACCAGACGACGCAGAAGAAGTGCCAGAGCTACGTAAGAGCTTGCGTCAGCGAGAGCGCAGGGCGAAAGCAGCGACTTCCTCGTCGCCTGCATCCGTCGCATCCACGCTGACCCCATCCGTTCGGGCTCGTGGCCTGTCTCAGGCACGAACACCGTCTCGCGAAGCGAACTCTGTGACGCCCGAATCTGTTGGTGGAGGGGAGTCCGGATCGAGCACGGCTGTTAGCTTGTGCGAAGAAGAGGCCACGAAATCCAAGGCCGCCAATACAATGGGAGAAGAAATAGCCGAGGAAGAAGTAGACGAGGACGGCACCGAGGGCCCGGTTGCGAAGAAGGCACGAACGACGCGCCCCAGAGCCAAGAGCGGCTCTCGAGCGAGAACTGTGACGAAGAACAAGGCGGAGGACGTCGAAGACGACACAAAGACTAACGTGACCGTGCAGGCGCGGCCGAAGGCACGATCAAGGGCCAAGGCCCGAAGACGCTGATCGACTTGTATCACAACGGATTCCAGCATTCGTATCGGCATCAGCATTTGAATTATCATCATACCCCCATCGCATTGGAAGGAAATATATTTTCTCTCTCGATCTCAAGTTGTGTACGGGGCAACCGTTTGCGTCACGGCAGACGAGCATGTATGTGGCTGTAGAGTGGAGGCTGTACTATCGGTAGGATGGCTGTGATTCCCTGTTCCTTCTTACATCATATCCCTCCTTTTACTTCTTCCTCCTTTCCTTGTATCTCGGGGTGTCAGATACGCTCCAACTGGATGTGTTCACACTACTGTCGCTTTGCTTTGCACCTGGTCTGTATGTACCTGGTAGAACGTGATGTAGCTCGGGGGTGATTTGTACCATATTAGTACCTGTGGATGTAGGTGGATGTAGGAGATTGTACCGTCGCATACTCTTTCTTGGAATGTCTCTTTCTCAAGGATGGCGGAGACGGGCCGATTTAATGACGCGACGCGTCTGTCACGAACGCGGCGTGACAAATATCACGTGATAGATGTTAATGTGACTGCACTGCCACAACTGCGTCGGTGCGGTCGTGGGCGACGTCGAGCACGCGGTGATCGTCCTCGGCGCATGACGTGAACATGGCAGGTATTCGTTGGCTCTGATCTGTTTCGACCGAGATCATCGCTCAATGGCTTTCTAGATTACGCCGTCTTTGCCATCGGGAGCTTCGATGCCAACGCGTACGCCAACGCCGTGCTCGCCGGCGAACCGTACCCTCCCGTGTCGTCACCGCAGTCCAAGCCGAAAACCTCGCTCTCGATCCAAGAACCTGCCAAGGAAGACATCTCTGTGGCGATCTCCAAGCTGGACCTCGGCATCGACGACGTCAGCAAGCAGATAAAAACCCTGGTATGTGCATCCTCTTTCCGCCCTCGTCGAGGCCTTTCGTTGACCGTCGGGGACAGGTGACGGCACACCACGAGGACCTGCTACAGCACGCGTCGCATGCGAGCACGCTGTCGGGTTCCTTGGCGTCCGTCCGACGCGGCCTCGACGACGTCGACGCCTCGATCGACAAGTGAGTGCGTTTTTGTTCTCGTATGGTATGGTGATGAACGACGCTGAGAACGGCACGCTGACAGATTGCGTCTGAAGATCCGTGTGCCGTACGAGGCGCTACGGGCACACGTCACGCGTCTTCAGCGTATACAGCAGGCCAACGATGCGCTCCGTCGGACGGCGCGGTTCGGTGTCCTCGCGAAGCGACTCGAGGTGCAGATGAGCGAGTTGAGCGGGTCCGAGGGTCCGAATAGCAACGGCGGGGAGAAGGAGAGGGCCGCGAACGGTGTGGGGGACAACCAAGAAGACAAGGAGCGGACGATCGCCAAGGCTGCGTTGAGCATCGCAGAGTTGAGTGCGTGTCGTGCGTTTGTTGTGTAGAACGGTGTGGTTGACGTGGGCACAGGTGCATTGCTCGATGGACCCGATGGGGACACGCCAGAGGAAACGCACGCACACCCGGATGACGAGTCGTCGTTGCCGACGAGCGCGAATAGCATCCCACTGCGTTCCGTCCATGCGGCGGCCGCATACATGCCCTTCATCACCGATTCGCGCAAGAGAGTCACGGAAGAAATGGAGGCCATGGTGCTTCAAGGATTGACCTCCCTGGTATGTATCGTACGTCGGACTGTCGTCGCGGGTGTCCTGACGTTCGTTGGCAGGATCAATCGCTGCTTGCATCGTCGTTGCAGACGGCTTACAACCTACGTACGTTGCCGACGTTGGTGAAACGACTCGTGCGTGATTTGAGTCAGGCGGCGGAAGAGCGTATCCAAAATGCCTTTGATATCTCCCGAATATCGAAAGAGATCGTGGCCAAAGGTGAGTTGGCTCGTATGAAAACGTATCTTTTCTTCCTCAGCATGCGTGAGCGCAGAACCGCCACAAGCTTCGCAGGGATTGTTGTACAAGTCGCGTGTGCGGACGGAGCCGACGAACATCACTGCACCCCAGTTTGCGGCTGCGCTGTGGACGCGACTCGGGTCGCTCAATGAGGACATGACGGGATGCTGCATCAAGGTAGGGCTCTATCTTGGTTGTTATTCCCAAAGAATCAGGCTTTTGCGTCCAGGTGTATATCCTCGAGAAAGTACTCGATCTCAAAAAGGATCCGCTTAGTGGAGTGTCATTCCTTGACGAAGCTCTCAAGGTGTGTGTTGGCGTCTATATTAGCGCAGGTGATTGACTCAACGAGCGTCAGGCGATCGACAGCAAACCAAGTACTATATTTTGGACGTCTCTAAGCAAGTCTCTCGAAAGATATGCTCGCGATGCTGCTAAAGGTTAGCGTGTTCTCAACGTCGTTGAGATGGTCTGACGGCAAGTGCAGGATCAAGTTTCTTACAACAGACCCTGAGCTCTGGTTATCCAAAGCTCCTACGACTTTTCCATGAATTCTTTGCTAGCATTGCCGTGCATACGGACACTGTGTACACGCCATCTTATCAATCGTGAGTGTCTTTCCAGCTTCTTTGATGACCGATCGACGACGACGATCCCAAGCCCAGAAACGATTCTTGTACTTCGTGCCCTTTCCACTTTCGAAGCTCTCTATGTGTCTCGTTCGTCTACGAGAATGAACGAGGCTGTCGCCCAAGCGTTTTCCGGTGGTTCTCGTGCTCCCCCTGGCGCAAACGAAGGAAACAACATCGTACGGACCGTGACTAACGAACTTGATTCTGCACGTTTCGACCCCTTGCTGGTGCGCGCCGTCGCCAAGAACGCAGCAACAAGTCTAGAAAGCGTGGCCACCAAGGCCGATGGATTGGTACGTGCCTACCGTGCGTAACGATGTCACCAATGACATTCGTTGCAGGTTGTGTCAGATCGTTCGGCTGTCTCGCTGTTGGGCCCCATGGCTACGCCGCAACAATTGCTAAACGCACAGGTGGCGACGTGTTTACATCACTGTTGGACCAAGTTGGAGAAACTAATGGAGGAACACACGCAGAGTGTGTCAACCACCATCGGGCCGAGTATCACCGTACGTGATTACTATAACGAGCGTGTCGTCGTATTCACCTACACCGTCAGAAAATCCAAAATAGATATGATCACATCGTTGCGCCGTTGCTGACTGCTATCAAAAAGGAGCTCGCAGGCATTGTGTCGCGGCTCCACCGACTCGACCTGCAAAAGGCGATGGACCCCATGTCGGGTATCTCGGGAACGAGTTTGTACATGAAAGATCTCGTCGACAAGCTCAACTTTGTCAAGACGGGCTTGTTGAGTAATTTTGCGCCAGAGGTCGTGCGACCTTGGTCAGTCGTCTCTTCGTGTGATCCAAAACGATGGAGATGTTGGGCTGATACACGGTTGGACGACAGGCTGCCCTCGATTGTCAAGTACGTTATCCGACTATTCTTGTTGCATGCGTCGATCGCGAAACCGCTCGGGGAGGGCGGTAAACTTCAGCTGACGACCGACATGACGGAGCTCGAGTTCTCTCTGAACGCGTTCTTGGCCGACGGATCGCAAAGCAAACGTGGCGGAGGTCTCGAGAGCGTCGGGGACGAATACAAGGCATTGAGAGCTATGCGGTGGGTGTTTTCTTGCCCGTGCCTGTGGTCCTCGACGCGTATTCATGGGTCACGCACGGTTCACACAGACCGCTTCTGTTCCTCGACAATGCATTGTTGGCCTAGCCTGAACGTACCGCAGGCCTCGCGCCGCTCGTCGTGCTCCACCACATTCTCGTCCGATCGCCGTTGCCACTCCCACACACGCTTCACGGCTGGCAAGAAACGGAGTACGTGCGTTGGGTCGACGAGCACGCGCCGGAGGAGGCCTTGTCGCTCATCGAGGGCTGTATCGCGCACTGGGAGAAACAAGATCGGGATGATGACGAGGAGGCGGGTGTAGAGTATGTCGATCTCGCACGCGCTGTGCTTCGGGCTGCGCAACGACTGTTGTGATGTATTATGAGTGTTTTCGGAATGGACTCATTACTGGACGGCTACTGCGATGAGCTATAGATCGACGGATGTGGCTCAGCTCTATGGAGATTCGGTCCCGGGCAGGCTATGTAGCTGTACGCGTCGTTTGGAGACCTAATATATGTAGGATGAAACCGCAGTGACAGGCACACTCGTCCAAAGTCCTACGTACTAGAATAGCAAAACAAACATTGCCTCGGTTGCAAATGGATCATCCCCGGATTCTAATCAGTCCGCCCCAAAAATCCGGTGTCGCGCCCCGTCAATCGTGGATCGGCACGATTGAATCGCGAATGCCCGAAGCGGGGACAACTCGTCATCAGAGAAAATGGCAGTGAGGGGCACACCGTCTGGACGGATGACACCGCGGTACATGCCATCGCCGTTGAGCGGAAGGGCAACTGAGCCAAGCGAGCAGTCAGTGTCAAGCGTGCAAGACAAGCCCAGATCGCCGCCAAACCGTGTTTACCATTTCCTTGTCTGTCCACGGCGATGACGCCACCTATGCCGCCATTCCTGGACAGGTTATCGATCACATATTGGGCTGCCTCTTCAAGAGGCTCGTCGAGGTATTGCATGCGACGTGCTATCGTGGAGGCAACGTTCGGGCGGATAAAGTGCTGGAGTGATTGGGTGGGGGGAAGGCCGACGTCAGTATGTAGTCCGATCAAAGTGCTCCTCTGCGCCCTGAGAACGATTTGTTAGCAGTACGCTGTACTGTATCAAGTAAATAGAAATGAGAACACGTTAAAGGACAAGCATATGTAAATTAAATATCCCGAACGTCGTACAAGAGTTCCATTGCTCTTCGATACCCTGACACCATTGGGCTCCCCGACTTCCCAGCCTAGCCTTCGATCAAGCCTGACTGACACTACCTCCCCGCTTTTCCATGCGTACCCCCTCCGTTTCGTCCGCATTCCCCTGGGATACGTCCTCACCTTGGTCAAGGGTAATATCCGCGAACTCGATCGCAGAAGTGGCAGCGTGTCGGCTAGCAATGGATTGTGATCGCAGACCGAATCCGATGTCCACCCCTTGTAACCTTCCACGATGATCACGGTCGTACAGCTTTCGTACGGAGATGATGAACCGAGGCGTCATGAGGCATACGGCCGCAACAGTAAACGAATCCATGAAGATAAACCAATTGCCGCTTGCCGCGTTAGAAGAAATAAGCGCGAGCGAACTGAGGCAATTATATAGCGTCATTCTAGAAGTCGAGAGGAAAGTATACAGCTGATTAGCAACATACATGGGTTGATAACAGCGAATGAATAAGAGAGGGGAGGAAGTGGGACGTACATCAGGAAATAGAGTATTCCATCTCTCGCGAACAGTTGCATATATCTGTTGGGCTGGAACTGCTTCGTTGCTTTATACATCGCAACCGACTGCTTCAAATTTGGGACGACAACAAGACCCAAGAGTAAAACAGCAAGAATAAATCGCGGGATTTGGACACACAGGGTGAGCAGAGGTGAGACCGCGACTTCGGAACTAATGCAAAAAGAGATATTGATCACTTGGACAACTGTGGCTGGAGAGGACGAGTGGAATGAGAGACTATTATGTGAGAATGTAGATGTATGCGATCGAAATAGAGACACACCTGAGAGGTAGGTGTTGGGATTGGTATAGATGCCTGCGAAAACAAGGGAAATAACAGTCTGTACTACATAAATGCACAAGAGGACAGAAAGAATCGTTCTTGAACATCTCCACATTGCGTACACGCGCAGGATCATAACGCCTATTATATGAAGGTATGATGAGAGAAGATGATAGTCAAGAGGTAGTATGCAGTCACCCACAATCAGCAGCAGGGAGAAATATTTGGTACGCCCAGTTGACTATTAGATCCAATATGGTGCCTTTGAAATATCCATGTATCATTATGTATAGAAGGTAACGGATTAGTGTACTTACAACTATATAGAAACCATCACGAGTACAGTTTGCAATACGAATTTGGACACGTACACCTATCGAATGACAACCATTAGCAACTCATAACGTTCAATCAGGATGCACTGACTCTGTCAGGGCCACGAATGAACATACTACCATCTGTAAGTATATCTGATCAGGTAAATTAACCTTACATTTAATTCTGAACATACATAGGCCTTCTAGACTTGAATATGGACTCGTTGTCAGCTTGCGCATACATCATAGCAACAGTCGACTGACGTAAACCAAGAGAGACCAACATAGCGGACCTACAAAACGGTTAGTTGGGAATATATGCATGTGGTTTCATACGTACAAGAGCAAACACTGTAGAGACCCAGGTCCAGGGTTGACACTGTAGTACTGTCAGGGATTTCATGACTGGTTATGATATTCGCCTTCTCACCCAAATGTAGTCTAACTTTGAATTCGGTTAGCCAACAACATAAAAGATGAAAAGTAAAACAACACACTTCTTCCGAAAAGGTGAGGACTACAGAAACATTTGCTCTGAGAAGGAAAGATGCAGGGAAGTGAAAATATCTTACGATAATCGTATACAACAGTAATGATAACAGCAACTGCGATGTTGGTCCGTGAGTTTACCAGTCAGTGACAGCAGGTTACAAGGAAGCGCACGTGATACATAGTCATTCATCTGGAGAGACTCCACAAAAGACTGTAGATCAGACGACATAACTGCGCAAGAGGAATGTTTAACAGTTGAACAGGACTAGTAAGAGCCCGGGGGAGGGGTAACCCAAGACCCAGGCGATTGGACACAATCCTCTTGCGGTTATATCCTCTTGCCAGTAGGCCAACGATTTCCAAGTTCGAGATTGATTTGGAACAGAGATCGATGTAGTGTTCGAAAATGATCCGGTGACACAGGAATGGTGCAGAGTGGAAGGTGATGCGACTCGGAGAAGGTGTTGTTGACCGTGGATCGTCCTCAAGTTGTCGATCTGTGGCGCAGCCGCCTTCTCGCCGCCTGGCCCTAGTCTCTGGCCCGTGCGTCCGCTAGTCGTCGACTCTTCCTGGACTTTCGAACGTTCTCAGCGCATCCTGAC
>JBBPLP010000185.1:0-38658 GCA_038089875.1 Fistulinella prunicolor
GGAAAAGTTACATTCGCTTGCATCCGAGAAAACTCCCCCGCTTCAGGGGAGTCGGGCCCCGATCGAGGAACTCAGTAGATTTGATGGAGCCTGCGACATACCTACATTCCCGCCCTCGTGTTTGAGTCACGATTCGAAAATAATGGGCTCGGGGAGGGAAACGCATGCAAACTTGAACGGAAGATTGATCCCAAACAGGGGGCATACTACCCTATGTCGTCACTTTTGGTCTTGATACACACTGACTCGGAATCGCTGAGCCGTAGTATGGATTACATTGAATATGCTGATTTGGATGTGCGCCAGACTGCCACCTAGTCTCACTTCCAAGTCCAATAAGTGCGATCGCCTTGTCCTTGGCCATCCCTGCAAGTTGGGTACCCCGATGTAAGGGAGAAATATTATCTTTCTTTGACTGTTATTGTGTTTGCTCCGATACGGGAAGCTGACGGGCCGTGACGGCGTACTCGCCGATGTCCCCACCTGCGGTGTCCTTGCCGCCGTCCTCAGCCCATTCGCAGGCGAGCGCGAAATCCATGATCATGAAGTGGGACTCGACCGACACCAACACCACCTTCATTCCTTCAGGTAACGGTGTTCTTTTCCCTACCATCTATGTGGACGTGAGGCCAGAAAGGTAATAAATGATTGGACAAATGTGATTAAAAATGTACAAACGTCGGCAGGTTCGTTCTACTCTGTACCAGCTTCAATGCTTTGCAATGTACGAGGGAACGGAAATACCACTGAACTCGAACAGCGGGGGTGAGACAAATATGCCACAAGCTCGAGTCATTGATCAGATCCTGACTCACAAGAGTAGCAATCGTTGCTCACTCAGAACGTAAGGTGGGGATAGAGCTGGCTCTTGCGGTATCGCTGAGCGCTGATTCTCGTCATCCATTATGTTATTGGTTACGCGTCAGCTCAAATTATTGGCATTTTTCGCTCGAGGGGGTATTATCAACTTCCAAATCACCCTGGAATGCAGCAATACGTCTCGGCCGAGGACTCAAGGGTTAAGTACCTCGGGTGAGTGCAAGGGCAGAAAGCTTGTCTATCGTAGCGCCTTGAGAATGCCATTTGGCGGAAACAGTGGATGATGGGCCGCTGATAACTTACATAAAGACTTCTTTGAGACATTATTTAAAGCCTATTTAAGGTGAAACGCATCAGTCTCCTGGCGAGCGCGGTTTGGAGCGTGATATGACGAATTTGTCCTCTCCACGCCAACGAAAGCCCTCTCGCTAATATTGACCGGGACTTTTGACCCTTCAAGGCCGTCACCATCATCCATCCATCGGAGTCCCACCTAATCGCACGGTAATTCCAAGGTTGTGGCTGGCCGCATCAGTCTTGGCTCTAAATCAGTCCTAAAGAAGATTTCTGAAACACTATAAGTCTATAACTGCAACGACGGGACTGTGTTTGACCTTGCCCACTCGCAGTTTCCCATTCCTCGACTCTTCGTCTTCTCGTATTGTTTGACAAAGTTGTTATCTCCAGGCTTGTACCTCCGACATGTCCACTGACTTACAGTCTACATTGGAGCTTCTCCTGATTAATGACTGTGTATCCCGTACGCTCGCTCCCGCTTCCAGTCAATGGTTAATCTTACGGTCAATGCAGTTATTATGATCACTGCTGTCGTTTATGACTATTGTGAGATATCTTTCCATCCAGCCTCAAATGTCTTTTGATTCTGCTCATGTAGTCCTCACCTTTTCGAGAGAGGTATGTTATTTCGCTCTCCAAATCCTATTTATTGACCGACAGTACTTAAAGATCGACTACGTTTGGGTATGAAAGCAACAATACTCGAGCGTTGCATCCCTGACAGCAGTACCACAGTGCAAACCATGGACCTGGGTTTCTACAATGTTTATTTTAGTATGTATAAACTTTCCTGCACGTGGTTTTGAATTCATGCTTTCTTAGGTACGTTATGTCGGCATTTCTGAAGTCATGTAAGTTTGTTATTGCTACGATTATAAAAGACAACGATGAATCTGTGGATCCGGGCTCAGTTTCAACGGCTTTTGTATGTTCAGAATTTAGTAAAAGGTTAAATTCAACTGATAAAATATATTCATAGACGGCAGCACATTTATTCCTGACCCTCACACTGTCAGCCCTCCTTTTTTCTCTTCGCACATTGCAACTAATCCTATTTTTTGGTAGATGTATGGATCCAAACTCAACTTGTAGGAAGTACTGATGATATTTCCACAGCTGCAAGAAAATAAGATATCACTGCTGACAGCATCATGATAGCGCGTTTATATTCTGAAGGCACCGTGACTTATATGGTATCTACCTGGGGGTACCAAATATTTCTCACCGCTGCCGACTGTGAGTGACCATGCCCTCTGCCGTCCATTTTGCCCAACCATGCCTTTTAAATCCCAGTGGTGATGATCTTTCGGGTGTATGCAATGTGGAATCGATCCAAAACAATCATCTATGTCCTCTTGCTCATTTACGTGCCACAAACTCTTGTTACCTTCGTTTTTGCAGCCATCTATTACACTCCCAACCACTTGTCAGGTGTGTCTCAACCCGCTCCGCTGCAATTTCACCAGCGCTAAGACCTCGTGCAATCTCACCCTTTCTCCAGTCACAGTTGCCCACGTCACCGACCTTTCTTTTTGTATTTACAGCAACGACGCCCCATACCTGATCGATTGGGGTGATATACTCCCGCGATTACTTCTTGGCACTGTACTCTTGGTCCTCGCTATCGCCCAAACTTTAAAGTAGTCATTTGACATGTATAAAGCGACGAAGCAGTGGCAGCCTAATCGATACATGCAACTCCTCGTCAGGGATGGAATTCTTTATTTCTTCGCGTGCGTCTCACCTTCACTACTCTCATTTTCATCCATCAACCATCGGCTCTCACACTGACGTTACTAACTACTCGGATATCTCCTTCTGAATGTCTAGGAACCTGGTTTTTAATGTCGTTTCTGCGGTCGTGAACAACAACTCCATAAGCAACATTTTGATTCTCTTCCTGATCATGCTTGGTTTTGTGGCCATACGCATCATGATGCCTCGCTTCATCATCAGTGTGCGAGAACTATACGACCGCAGCTCCCGTGGACGGTTCCAGAGGGTTGACACTGGATTTGGTGCATCATCGCACACAATCGAGGCTAGTCAAGATATCGTACTTTCTGCTATTGAGTTTTCAGGTGTTGTCCCTGGCCAAGATGACACCATGGAGGATGAGGTCGATGAATGGCAGCGCATTCAACTCGAGGGCTCCCAAGGGGATGATGTAGATCCGGTTTGAATGAAGACGGAGGCACGGATGGCGGTCTATCGAGTGGAATATGAGAGTATGGTAGCATTCCTGGACAATGGCCGATATACCTAAATTTTCCATTCATATATACCTTGTGATCTCATTCGACGTATCCGTCAGAATACAGTGTATAAACACTGAGTTGGAAGCATGACTTGATTATCTAACTTGGCAATGGAAGACAAACTGTGGTCGGGCTGGGTAGAGATTAGCGATCAGCAAGAGCATCGATTCACTGTTCGATGGTAGGAACATAGCGGTAAATCGCTATCTAATTTACTGTGGATATGGCTCGTCCCCACTACCGGTCCGAGAAACTTTTCCTTCCGACCATGGAGTTTGGTTTTGTTATACACATTCGGAAGCAAAATGTGGGCATGTCGTTTGCATTCCTCGGGACTAAGAAAGCATAGAAGACACCAGCGATATCATCACCAGGAATCGTCGCGTCTATAAGTCTACGCACTCGAACATCCTTCATTCGTGCTACAATATGCAAGGTTGCTACTTTCGAAGTATGGTTGCAACGAAGCCAAAATTAGATCTTGTGGTGTTGTAGTAGCATCCAAACTCACAAAGCAAGCGAACACTGATCAGTGTGACGCGCCGAATGTGTGTTCACTGAAACCAACTTAGGTCAGATTTTCTCTGCACGAGCGCCGAACATCCGGAAGAGTATTATAACCCATCATCATGATTGGTGAGTTCAAGCAAATCTCAGTACGTTGGTGGTGGGCTGGGGGGCTCAGGACTGGCAGGCCGGGAGCGGTGGCAGGGGTCCTGGCGGAGTGGCTGGTGGCGTCGTCAGAGGTAGTCTTAGCGTGGTTGGTCGGTAGTCGTGTCCTTAGCCCTTAGCCACGTAGGAGGGTGCGTCCTAGCCTAGCCCTCTCCACCAGGATTGCGATCGACAATGAGAAAGTAGCACAGATCGTCCCGTAGAAGCCCGGAGTCACGGAGCCTGTTGATGGGCCTGTCACGGGGAGGACGAAGTCGTCGAGGCGATTGAACGTTGTAGTATGTGAATAAGCCTATGTCTTTGCCTATCAGAACCGGGGGTGTCTGCTAGAGGAATTGCGGAGTTCGGGGCTAGAGATGACTGAATGCAGACACAGAATCTTGTCCATCTGGATCATCGCGACCAGCGTACAACGACCGGATGTGCGTAACCGAAGAATAAGTTAAGGCAACGCATGTTACCGATTTGAAGAAATTCACTAGCCGCAACGTATGGATACTTGAATCCTGGAAGTCAATGGAATAGCACATGATGCACCTCCAGGCTCGATCTGGAGCATATCTTCATCACCGTTCATGTTGTCCAACACATCTATGATCGTAGCCGAATCAAGCTACCGGATTAGAGTGATCCACAAAATGTGCCTAAAAACTGACCTTCTCCATTGGGCCCCTCTCTCGCGACCGGCAAGACTTTCTCTGCCAGGTGGTACGGGTGGTGTAGCTGACCAAAGCTGGTAGAGATCTCGCGCTGACTCGAGCTCGTATAACGACACTGAGGCCCCGATATGGTAAATAGCCTTCTGGTCACCAGACTATATGCTAGAACTAAAGGAAGAGTAGCCATGGTGTAGATATTCTTCCCTTTTCTGAAATCCGATAAGATTGGCCAAGCAAGCAAGTCTAGCCTAGTACTTGAGATTTTCGACGCGTTGCTAGAAAAGGAGTCTCGGAGTTGCGATATCATGGGCATGACCTAGTGACTGTGAAAGAGACACGACGTCGTTCCTCCGTTCGACACGCTTGCTTGTAGATATATACGTAGCAAGGTTGTATTCTCGACAATCCGTTCGGTGTCCGCACGTCAGGATGAGATCGGGAAGCGAAGGAAGAACTGACAGGGTGTGAAAAATGCCACTGGACTGCTCCGTCGGAACGCTCCGGTCACTATGACTGTGGTACCTTTTGATGTGATGCGCGGTGCGCACTCATTATTAGACATTGCCTCATACACTGACCACGCATGCGGCTGCTCAAACAACTCTTACCTCGCCAACATCTCTCATCCTAACAGCTCCGCCTGCAACTCTTCCACACACTCTCCTCCTTCCGTCGGATTCAATCGCGTTTTAACTTCTGGATCGCTGCCATTCAGTAAAGCACCCTACCACCACTTAATTCCCTGCCTCCCCGACATTCGGTCACCTCGGGACCCGGCCTAACGCACCATGGGTATCTCCCAGTCTGCACCGATTCACCGCTGGATTGTAACCGGCATTGCCCTGGTGGTTTTCAAGCTTGCCACGAGCAAAGTACTGTCAGTACGAGCAGCCTTTGCGAAGATAATGTACGCCCACTTTATGTCGTTGCCTAGGGCCAGTAATAACTTGCACCCAGGAATTATCCCGGTCGCATGGCGCTATGGATCAATGCAGCCTCTCTCGAGGCTGTTGCGCTAGGCACCACATTCCCTCGACCTGGTATGGCTGGATACTACGCTGCAAAATTCTCATGTACGCCCTTGTTTTTCATCTCCGCAGGTCATTTTAGCCAAACAGATCTTTAGTTTACGAGAAATTCGGTGCCACGTCCCTTGCCAACGTTATGATTTGGGGATCACAACCATTCTTCTGGATTGCAGATGCTGAGGCGGTAAAACACGTCGTGGCAGATCGATTCACTTTCGAGAAGGATATTTCCCAGTACGAGCTCCTCAACATTTACGGAAAAAACGTCGTTAGTGTCGATGGGTCTGACTGGAAACGACATCGATCTGTCGCCATGTCTGCTTTCAATGAGGCAAGCTGTCACCCACTTACCATGTTGACTCCCATTCGTCTGACTTGCCCACTCCAAGACGAACGTCGCGATGGTCTGGTCGGAAGCTCTTCGTGTGGTAAATGAATGGTTCCAAGAGCTTGATGCTACTGGCCCGGAGAACGCTCTGGATATGACGCTACCCATGAAGCAGGTGCGATACACGATCTCAGATCTCGGAAGCGAGTTGACGTTAGCTTCAGGCAACCCTTCTGGTCATTGCTACAGCAGCTTTCGGTAGACGCGTGTCGTGGACAGCCGAGTCGGTGACGAAACCTCCAGGTTGCAAGCTCGCCTTTCAATCCGCAGTCACAAGCTCGGTCGAGAATGTCATGTTCAGGGTTTTACTCCCGAGCTGGGTTTACCAGCTTCTTTCCGTGATCAGGGTGCCTTATCTCTCCTCCCGCGCATTGTTGACTCGGCTTGCATTTGATGAATTACAAGTGCACATGCTGGACCTCGTTACCTCTGCGCGTGCTGACATCGCCACTAGTGAACACTCAGGGGTTTCTGGCACAGCATTGCTGCGAAATCTTGTGGAGGCGAACATGAACCAGGACAGTGACTCGAAGAAGCTGACCGAAGACGAAACGCTGTCGAACATATTTGTGAGCATGTAGCCGGTATCCATTTCGCGCTGCTCAAATACCCCTGTGCCCTTAGGCTTTCCTTCTTGCTGGACATGGTCTGTTGATCTCGTTTCGTGAGACACTCACACTTTCTGAAGCTGATGTGCGGTAACAGAAACCTCTGCCCATAGTCTCTGCTTTGCATTTGTATTATTAGCTCTTCACCCGGAGTGTCAGCAAAAGATATACGAGGAGGTCGGCCAGGTATGGCCCGCAGATGCACCCCTCACTGAATTAATGACGGTACGCGTTATGCTAGCCACTTCTATGAATATAATACTCACCAAAACACGGAACAGAACCACAGAGAGCACATGGACAAGCTTGTCAGTCTCATTGTCTCTCCCCTCTAAATCAGCATATCCTGACAGTCCCGATAAGGAATACACAATAGCGTGCATCCGCGAAGCACTTCGACTGTTTCCTGCGGAACCACGACTACCTAAATACGTGCATAAAGATGCCGTTCTTCCCGGTACTTACTTCACCCCTGGATCGAAGGGGAGTCCTGTTGAAACCGGAAAGTTCACGATGGCTATCCCGGAGGGGAGCTTCGTCGTCATAGATGTGTGGGGATTGCACATGAATAGTGAGTCCAGCCTCATTTTGGGCGAGGACCCTCGTAGCGCTCACATGTTTGGCCCCCTCGCCGCAGCCCTGTATTGGGGAGTAAACGCTGGGGAATTCAAACCTGAACGCTTTATCGACACCCCAACCTACCAGTGGCCGAGAAATGCGTGTAAGTGCGCATAGTTCGTTGACCGATTGTGTTCGCTAGACTGAAATGTGTGCCTCCCAGTCTTGCCGTTCTCGGGTGGTGCGAGGTCATGTATTGGTCAGCGATTTGCGCTCGCGCAGATGGTTGGGATCCTTGCGAGCACCGTGCGCCGGTACACGATACACATTCCAGATGACCTTGCGAACAAGCCTTTTGAGGTGCAAAAAGAGACATTGTTAAAATGGACGACGGGCGTCACACTGACGCCGTCAAACCCTCGTGTGAAGCTGTGTCGACGAGTCTGAATTTGGGCTCGAACGATATACATGTCGCTGTCTTGCTAGTGTCCTACTTATATGCCCTTGTGTACTTGTATCCAGCTCGCTTAAGTGTGCGTTTTCGTGACAGAGGTTTACCAGGATAAATGACATCGAGCGAGGAACGGACCCCTGTCTGTTCCAGAGGTAGTACAAAGATAAAGGGGTTGGGTGTACACGTTGATGCCATCAATCGATAGTTGCATTAATCTTGCCTGTGTAAATCACAGTGGCATTCGCTAGCACTTGTTTGCAGATCCGCTGGTATTCTTCCGAAACGAGGACAATATCGAGCTTCAAGAGCTTGAACGAGCCCACCCTCTGAGAACTCGCGCTCACGAGCCTCCTCGGAGTCGTCACCGTCTATTTGAGTCAATTTCTGTCCGAGGAGAGTACATGAACAATCCGAAAGTCATTGGAGAAACACAAACATATACTATGAGGAGCGACGATTGACTTCAAACACGGAATCACTTGCGATGCAATCCGGAGTTTGTGGAATCGGGTACATCCATACATCGCCATCGCAGGAATATCTCGTCATATGATACTCATTGCACAATACCGCCTTGCTACCCTCAACGAATTAAGAAGACCTAGAACGTGAAACGTCGATGATCAAGTGCAACTACTTTGGAGCTATCTAAGCATAGACAAATCGTCAATATTGGTTCTCGCCAAGTGGGCAGCATGTACCTTTTCTTAAGGAAGAAAGAACCCACATATTACATAGTGTGCCAGTGAGAACATAGTGGATTGCTCCGTCGGAGTGCTCCGATCAAAATTAGGAGTGGTCACCTGTGGTGTGTATCCGAGTCTCTGGTCTGATCGGCGCACGCATGGTAGTACTATGAAACGTTTACTATGGCCCAACACGTAGTATACGGCTACTAGCACCCATACCATCGAAATTTCCCTCACCACCTTTATTCGTGACCATAATGGTGGAAGCCTGTGACCGTGGCCAACGGCGGGAAACACTGAGACCGTCCGGGCGGCGCACAGAAAGGGCACATGCTCTATATGGGGGACTACGAGGTACGGGGACAAGGTCGCCTGACTATATGACCACGCAGCGCTGCCCTTTGGGATATATTGTGGTAGACGATTAACATGTGTAATTGAAAGTTGCTACGAGTACAAAGTAAGAGATACAGAACCATCCACTGCTGGGGCACAGAAAAAAAAGACCGATGCCAGCAAGATTTGAACCTGCGCCTTTTAGAGAGGAACAGATTTCGAATCTGTTGTTTGTAACCGTTCGGCGATAGCCTTACTATACTTTACATGCTGCGCTGGCCTCTTTAGGGATATATTATGGTACACGATTGACACAATTGAAAGTTGTGACGAGTAAAAAGTAAGAAGTACAAGTACTATCCAGTACGGGGGCACAGAAAAAAAAGGACCGACGCCAGCAAGGTTTGAACCTGCGCCTTTTAGAGAGGAACAGATTTCGAATCTGTTGCCGTAACCGCTCGGCTATGGCCCCAGTGACACGCCGCGTTCTGTGCTGCGCGTCACGTGATCATATGTCAATGAGCTTTACACTCCTTCCAGTGCTTCCCTCGGCGGCTTCATTATAACTTTGTTCTGGGATCTGGATCACTTCTATTAACTAAAGCACCCCACCACTACTTATTCCACTGCCTCCCGGCCTACTGGAAACTTCGCCTAACGCACCATGGGCATCTCCCAGTCCGCACCGATTCACCGTTGGATCGTAACCGGCGTCGCCCTGGTAGTCTTTAAGTTTGCCGTGGACAGAGTACTGTCAGTACGAGCAGCCTTTGCAAAGATAAAGTACGACCGCTGTTCTGCGTTGCGTGTACTAAGAATCAAGTATTCACTTGTACCCAGGGCTTATCCAGGTCGCATGGCGCTATGGATAAATCCCGCTGCTGTCGGGGTTCTTGTGCTAAGTACCACATTTCCTCGACCGGGTATGGCTGGATACTACGACGCGAAATTCTCGTGTATGCCCTTGTGCCTTCCCTCCGCATATCCTTTTGACCAAACAGACCTCTAGTTCACAAAAAACTCGGAGCCACGTGCTTTGCCACGATTAGGATTTGGGCATCTCAACCTTTCTTTTGGATTGCTGATGCTGAGGCGGTAAAACACGTCGTGGCAGATCGATTTACTTTCGAAAAGGATATTTCCCAGTATGAGCTTCTCAACATTTATGGAAAGAACGTTGTTAGTGTCGATGGGTCTGACTGGAAACGACATCGATCTGTCGCCATGTCTGCCTTCAATGAGGCGAGCTGTCACTCACTTACCATGTTGACTACCATTTGTCTGACTTGGCCACTCTAAGACGAACGTCGCAATGGTCTGGTCGGAAGCCCTTCGTGTGGTAAATGAATGGTTCCAAGAACTTGACGCTACTGGTCCAGAGAATACTCTGGATATGACGTTACCCATGAAGCAGGTACGATACACGATCTCACATCTCGAAAGCCAGTTGACATTAGTTTCAGGCAACCCTTTTTGTCATTGCTACCGCAGCTTTCGGTAGACGGGTGTCCTGGACAGCCGAGTCTGCGGCGAAACCACTTCCAGGTTGCAAGCTTACTTTTCAATCCGCAGTCACAAGCTCGGTCGAAAATGTTATCTTCAGGGTTTTACTCCCAGGCTGGGTTTACCAGCTTCTTTCCGTGATCAGAGTGCCTTATCTTTCCTCCCGAGCATTGTTGACGCGGCTTGCATTTGATGAATTACGAGTGCACATGCTGGACCTCGTTGCCTCTGCACGTGCTGACATCGCGTCTGGTGAACACTCAGGTGTTTCTGGCACAGCATTGTTGCGAAATCTTGTGGAGGCGAATATGAACCAGGACAATGACTCGAAGAAGCTGACTGAAGATGAAACGTTGTCGAACATATTTGTGAGCATGCGGCTGGTATCTATGTATTTCGCGGTGCTCAGTCATCCCTCCGTTCTTAGGCTTTCCTTTTTGGTGGACATGGTCTGTTGATCCCGTTTCACGAAACGCTCAAACTGTCCTGAAGTTGATGTATGGCTATAGAGACTTCTGCCCATGGACTCTGCTTTGCATTTGTATTGTTAGCTCTTCACCCGGAGTGTCAGCAAAAGATATACGAGGAAGTCAGCCAGGTATGGCCCGCGGATGCACCCCTCACTGAATTAATGACGGTACGTTTTACGCTGGCTACTTTTATGAATACATTGTTTACCGAAACATGGAACAGAACCACAGAGAACACATGGACAAGCTTGTCAGTCTGGATTTCTCCCCCCCTCTAAATCAGCATATACTGACAGTCTCGATAAGGAATACACGATAGCGTGCATCCGCGAAACACTTCGATTGTTTCCTGCGGGACCGCGCTTACTAAAATACGTGCATAAAGATGCTGTGCTCCCTGGCACTTACTTCACCCCTGGATCGAATGGGAGTCCTCCTGTTGAAACCGGAAAGTTCACGATGGCTGTTCCGGCGGGGAGCTTCGTCGTCATAGATGTATGGGCATTACACATGAACAGTGAGTCCGTCTTCATCTTGGACGAGGACCCTGCTCCGTAGCGCTCACACGTTTGGCCCCTGTGCCGTAGCTCTGCATTGGGGAATAAACCCTGAGGAGTTCAAACCTGAACGCTTCATCGACACCGCAACCTACCAGTGGCCGAGAAACGCATGTGAGCGTGCAAATTACTTGACTGATGGCAGTTGCTAAACTGAAATAATTGTGTCTGCTCCGCAGTCTTGCCGTTCTCGGGTGGTGCGAGGTCGTGTATAGGTCAGCGATTTGCGCTCGCGGAGATGATTGGCATTCTTGCGAGCACCGTGCGTCGGTACACGGTACACGTCCCAGATGACCTCGCGAACAAGCCTTTTGAGGTGCAGAAAGAGACATTGTTAAAATGGAAGACGGGCATCACATTGACACCGTCAAATCCTCGTGTGAAACTCTGTCGTCGAGCCTAGGCTCGAGTTCAAACATATGGCGCTGTTTCGCCAGTGTCCTGCTTATATCCCTTTGCGTACTTGTACCAGCCGAGTCTGCATTTCATAAAAATAGTTTACAAGGATAAATGACATGAATCGGGGAACGGACCCCAGTTTGTTCCAGACGTAGTACAAAGATGAAGGGGATGGGTGTATACGTTGATGCATGTGCCACTGATAGCTACATTAATCTTGCCTATGTTGGAGATAGTACGACTGTTCGGAATCGTTAATACTTTGTTTCCGGATCCGCTGGTATTCTTCTTCCGAAACGAGGACAATGTCGTGCTTCAAGAGCTTGAATGACCCGCCTTTTGGGAACCCGCGCTTACGAGCCTCCTCGTCATCGTCTATTTGGGTCAATTTCTGTGTCCGAGGAGAATACATGAACAATTCGAAAGCCATGGGAGAAACACGAATACATACCACGAGGAGCGACTTTTTGACTCCGAATACGGAATCGCTTGTGATGTACTGACACCCTTCGGGATACAATGCCGTAATGAGTTTGTGGTAACCGGGCGCCTCCACCGTTAGATGCAAATGGTTTGGACGCATGTTGTGGCGACCTTGCGAGATCAACAGTTCGCCAACCGGACCCTTGCCACCGACGATAATAAGCATGTGCGATGAACGACAAGGAACCCTGATAGTACTCACATCGCCCGGAATGGGATAAGGACTCGGAACAACGGCACGATATCCAAAGCTACCGTCTTTACCGGTACGCAGTCGCCCACGACAGTCGGGGTGGGTTCTGTCGGCATATTGCGTATCATAGAAGCCTGGCCACGGTTACGGTAAACGCTCGAGTCACAGATAGGAGGGCGTTTGATCGCAGTCATACCATTCTCGTCTGCTTCCCATGTCTCGATGAGAGCATCTGCGACGGGCTCGCCACCTGTGGACAGAACCCTGCCCTCGACGTACATGTACTCTCCTTTTCCTTCTGATGCGATTGATCCGCCAAATTCGACTAGGGGCATGGGTCAGGTCAGAATCGTCGTCAACGTACGGAGACTCACCTTCTTCGGCATCGTCGGTCAAGAAAGGGCCCAGGACACTGCTTTCCGTAGAACCTTCAACGATGGGGTTGTTGATAGAGTCAACCAAGGCCGACACGCCGAGCACATCGGAGAGGAGGATCATCTCCTGACGCAAGGGGGTGCACTTCTGGCCGACTCGGGTCAAGAACTCGACGGCGGCCATCCATTCATCTGTCGTGAGGCTACGGACATCGTTTAGTCTCCGATGCTCGAGTACATTGCAAAGGAATCACGCACTCGGTCTCCTTGACAAAGGCATGGACGTGCTTGACGAGGAGTTGGTATATGAACCTGTGTCGTCTGGAACACACTGAGCGAGGGGCGGGGCAGAGGGGCGGACAATGGATGACTTACGGGTTAGGCGTCTGACCGACCAACAGTTGGAGGTTTGCTGTTATGATGTCAGCGCTATCTGGCACCTAGTGGAGCGGTTGTGAGCGACAGGATGCGCCATCGCAGTCTGAAACAGCGAACCGGCAGAGGCATGCGGGGTGGAGGAATGCCATTAGAGACGGCGCGTTTGACGGTGTCTTGTGTCTGTTCAAAGTCGCCCATGTTGGTTGATTGAGTGCTGGTTCTGGAGAAAGTCGCTGGGATTTTATTTGGGCCATCGGATCCTGTTTTATACGTGTTCACATGATACGTGACCAAGCTAACCGATCATGAGACGCTTTCAAATGGCACGGCCTGAATAACCTGCCTAACATGGGATCAGTGCGGCCCCGCTCAGTGAGACTCTACCACCCTTTTTTCGACAGATCATGCATCGCCAACACCGAGATGACAAGTAACGATGGTGCCATGCCACGATAGATACAGCCATTCCCACGTAGTACTCGCCCTCGGTGGTTGGACGACATGGCCAAATCAAATGAGTGGGGCGCGGCCGCCTCTCTAGCCCCTACCGTGGCACCACATGCATCGTGCCGCCTATCACGGTGCAGGAGACGAAAACAACCCAATCCCTTGTGGACAGCTGACCGCAATAGTGTCGTGATGCCTCAGTCATCTTCCGGCGTCGGGTAACGGCACCTTGTTCAACTATACTTATCAATCTGCCCATAGAACACTCGTGAACGCGTTTACCCCATCTTTTCCTTCTCAATAACCCCGAAAATAAGCTGCGATATCTTAGATCATCCAATCAGTGGTGAACCGTTACGAAACCATGACACCAGGCTGTTCAATGTGGTGCCTTGGACCTAGTCGGCCTCCGATAATTTGGCGGCCGTGATAATAAGCAGGGTGTCGTGCCCCGAACTCGCAGTACCTAGTTTCATTTTTAGCCTGGCAAGGTAAGATAAGAACGGTCGGGTCACGACGGGCATGTATACCCGCACGTCACCCTGTCAATCTCAATATATGTACACCGGGGTTTGACCCGCACCGATTAGTGGCTGACTCGGGTTGAGTGCGATGCGTCACCAAGTGCCTTAAAGCGTCGACACACTCTCACACCATTCTCCTGCAAGCGACAGCTACTCCCTGGGTGCAAGGAAGGACTTTCAGGCCAAGCGATGACTCTTACAGATGGTCGTCGTAGGGACGTATGTCCCAAGGCGTAAACACACCCGAGCTTGGACGGCCTTCAAGCTAGCTATGATCCACTTGAAACGAATGGGCACTCTATCCGACTTGAAGATCGTGCATCATACTACGGAACACCAGGTTGTGGATAATACCGTTTTTTGGCGTTGGCCCTGTGACAACATCTTTCATAGCCTAATCATGGATTTGATGCTCTGGCACACGACCTTTGCTTACCAAACCGATCATAACCATCCGAGACCGGAGGAACGACCCCGTTTCAGGTGTAGAAACCCCTAGTAGTGGCACAAAAGGTGACGGGTGTGAAGCAGGTGTCATCGATAGTAATATCGGTATCGCCTATACCGAAGGTACGCCTATTCCGATTCGCTATTGCCTTGTTTCCGAGCGCGCTGAAATTCTTCTTCCGAGGCCAGGATAAAATCATGCTTCAAGAGCTTAAATGAGCCGCCTTTTGGGAACCCGCGCTTACGAGCCTCCTCATCGTCGTTTATTTGGATCAATTTCTGTCCGAAGGGAGCATACTGTACTATCATGATCATCTCGAAAGCTATAGGAGAAACGCGAATACATACCACGACGAGCGATTTTCTGACTCCGAAGATGGCATCGCTTGTGATGTAGGGGCAGCTTTCGGGATACAATACCGTAATGAGTTTGTGGTAACCGGGCGCCTCCACCGTCAAATGCAAGTGGCTCGGACGCATGTTGTGGCGAACTTGCGAGATTAATAATTCGCCGACCGGCCCCTTTCCATTGGCGACGATCAGAACGTGCGATGAAGAAGAAAGGAACCAAATGGCACTCACGTCGCCCGGAATGGGATAAGAGCTCGGAACGATGGCGCGATACCCAAAGCTACCGTCTTTTGCGGTGTGCAGTCGCCCACGACAATCGGGATGGGTCCTGTCGGGATATTGCATGTCATAGAAACCTGGTCATGGTTACAAAAAGTAAGCGATTGATCACGAACAGGAATGGGACTGATCAGTCACACCATTCTCATCTGCTTCCCATGTCTCCATGAGGGCATCTGCGATGGGTTCGCCGCCTGTCGTCAGGACTCGTCCCTCGACGTACATGTACTCTCCTTTTCCTTCCGATGCGATCGATCCGCCAATTTCAACTATCGGTCACAGGTAAGTTGGGGTGGGTTATTGTTAGCACGGACAGAAACTCACTTTCCTCAGCATCGTTGGTCCAGAAAGGGCCCAAAAGATTGTTCTCTGTCGCGCCCGCAACAACGTGGTTGTTGAGGATGTTGACCAAGGCCCCTACGCCTAGCACGTCGGAGATGAGTGTCATCTCTGCACGCTGAGGCGTGCTCATCTGCCCTGCGCGAGTCAAGAATTCAATGGCGGTCTTCCACTCCTCTGTCGTGAGGCTATGGGTGCCAGGTGTCTAAGACATTTGAGCTCGCTACAAGCGAAATCGCGCACTTGGTTTCCTTGACAAAAGCATGCAAGTACTTGACGAGCAGTTGGTATACAAACCTGAGTCGTCTAGAACACACTGAGCGAAAGGCAGGGCGCAGGATCAGGGGAGGGATGGCTCACGGGTTAGGCGTCTGTCCGACCAACAGCATAAGATTCGCCGTTATGGTGTCGGCGCTATCCGGCAGCTAGCGAAGCAGGTGTGAACACTTAGGGCGCGCAGTCTAAAGGCCTAAAGATCGAACCGGCAAAGGTATGCGAGGTGGAGGAATTCCGTTGGAGACGACGCCTGTGTGGGCCTGACTCTGACCGACGTCGCTCATGCTGACTGATCAAGTGGTGAAAGGCGTTCGCATCTTACTCGGGGCCACTGGATCGCGTTTTGTACTCATCCATCACATCGGGTCAATCTGTCACGCATGTTATGAATAACCGGGACTCGATAAACCTGTCCAATGTGATCAGTGTTTACGACCAGCCAAAATGACTCTACTACGTACTGTTTTCCGTCGATCATGCGCTAGTACCGCATTCATTGGAGATCACAACTAACGATGCTGCTAATATTCGATCTTAGGCTTAGTGAGTCAAGATGAGGGGAGTAGGACTGGATGATAACTGGTGCTACGTCCCCCAGCAGATCACTCTGATGGTCAACCTGCAACATATGCATGCCCGGTTTGATCCAGCAGCAACTAGTACTTACCTGGGTCGGTTACAGTCATCGCTGGGTGCTCCAATGTGTGGATACACTCCCGCAGTCGGGTCATAACGGATATATCGACCCGTAGATTACTTGGTCAATAAGCTGCGATATATTTACACCGAGTACCCACTAATAGTTTACCGGTCATTGCCGGTTTCCCCAAAGCACGGACGCTCATCCGGGTCCCTTTTGAGTTGGCCTTGCTCCGATCGTCATGTACAACATCTTTCATGATGAATTTTACAGTCACCTCAGTCACGGCGAGAAGAGGCGTCTGTCTACATTCATTTGTCTTACACTACGGCTTTGGGACAAGTTTCTACGACACCAATCATAAACGACAAACGCCTTTGTGCTTCGACGACATCCGCATTTCAATGAATTTAACCCCAAGTTTAATTATCTGAAAACCACTCACCTTCAGCAGATATTTCTGGTTTAAAACATACCCGAGCTCAACCTGTTTTGGTGAATCCTATACATACGTGCCACATGATCTGGACAACCTTCAAAGCTAGTCATGGTCCGTTTGAAGTCCGTGGTCACTTTATCCGACTTGAAGACCGTGCTTCATATTACGGGACACTGGTTTATGGATATTACCGTTTTTGGGCGTTGGCCCTGTGATCATCAAGCACAACATTGTTCACAGCCTGCTGAAGCCAACGAGACGGGGTACACCGAGAGGAATGCTGAACTAAAATATAACCACACAACAATAAACACAAACAATATTTTCCTTATTTAGTAAAAAGTTGGCGAGGTTTCTGGCTGAGAACATAACCTCCCCACTATGATGGGTGTCGGGGACCAATCAACCGAGGGTAGCGACCCCAGGTTTCAGGTGTATAAATCCGGAACTAGTGGAACAAGATGAAGGTGACAGGTGTGAAGCAGGATAGTCATGTCTCCCGCCAATAGGCTGCCAGAGGCAGGCCTATTCCGATTCATTGCTACCTTGTTTCCGAGCCCGCTGAAATTCTCCTTCTGAAGCCAGCACAAGGTCGTACTTTAAGAGCTTGAACGAGCCGCCCTTTGGGAATCCGCGCTTACGAGCCTCCTCATCGTCATCTATCTGGAGCAATTTCTGCCCGGGAGGAGTACTACCGTGACCACCTCAAAGGCCATAGGAGAAATACAAACACATACCACGACGAGAGACTTTTTGACTCCAATGATGGCATCGCTTGTGGTGTAGGGGCAACTTTCGAGATACAATACCGTAATGAGTTTGTGGTAACCGGGCGCCTCCACCGTCAAATGCAGGTGACTCGGACGCATGTTGTGGCGACCTTGAGAGATCAGCAGTTCGCCGACCGGTCCCTTGTTATCGGCGATGCTCAGGACGTGCTATGAAGAAGAAAGAAACGGAATGGCACTCACGTCCTCTGGCGTGGGGTAAGGGCCCGGAACGACGGCACGATAACCAAAGCTGCCATCTTTTGCGGTGTGCAATCGCCCACGACAATCGGGGCGAGTTCTATCGGGATATTCCACGTCATAGATACCTGGTCATGGTTACGGTAGGTAAGCGATTCATCATGAACACGAATGGGTCTGATCGCAGCCACACCATTCTCATCTGTTTCCCATGTTTCGATGAGGGCATCTGCGATAGGCTCGCCGCCTGTTGTCAGGACTCGTCCCTCGACATACATGTACTCTCCTTTGCCTTCCGATGCGATCGATCCACCAATTTTGACTAGGGGACATGGGTAAGTTGGGTGGGTCATTGTCAACGTGAGCAGAGACTCACTTTCCTCAGCATCGTCAGTCCGGAAAGGGCCTAAAAAGTTGTCCTCTGTCGCACCCGGAACAACGGGACTGTTGAGCATGTTAACCAAGGCAGACACGCCTAGTACGTCGGAGATGAGTATCATCTCTGGCCGCTGAGGTGTGCTCATCTGCCCTGCGCGAGTCAAGAAGTCGATGGCAGCCTTCCATTCCTCTGTCGTGAGGCTACAGACGCCGTTGGTCTCTGACATTTAAGCTCACTACAAGCGAAATCGCGCACTCGGTCTCCTTTACAAAGGCATGCAAGTGCTTGACGAGGAGTTGGTATATGAACTTGAGTCGCCTAGAGCGAATTACCAAACGGAATCTGGATGCAGGGACGAAGAAGGAATGACTTACGGGTTAGGTGTTTGTCCGACCAACAGCAAGAGATTTGCCGTTATCGTATCGGCGCTATCAGGCAGCTAGTGGTGCAAGGATGAGCAGGCAGGGCGCCCAGTAGTCTGAAGGGCCAACCGGCAAAGGCATGCGAGGTGGAGGGATTCCATTAGAGACGGCGTGTTTGACGGTGTCCTGAGTCTGACCGAGTTCGCTCATGTTGACTGGAGGCTAGTGTCAGTGAAAGGCGCTCGGCGCCTCTTATTCGGGGTCGTATTTCCTACTCAACTCCGAGTCACACGCTACTTCTGGTCCCGGTCAACCTTGTCGTGGATGTCATGAGTGAGTGGGACTCGATGACCCTACTCAACAAGATCAATGTATGTAATGTGTCCAGGCAGCCAAAGTGGACTACTCATCTACCGAGGCGCTGGGCCCTCATCGATGATCACTCGCCGGTATCGCGTTTATTGAAGATCGCAAGTAACGATGGTAGTATTTAATCTTATGCTTGGTAAGTTAAGATAAGGACAACTGGATCATCTCGGGTACTACACTTGCCATCAGGTAACAAATAAAATTGTCCGAAAAATATTTGAGCCATTATTTTGCATTGTAAGTCCTGATAAAGAGGGGAGTTCCCACCCTTCATGTTAATTAACGCACATGGGGGAGATCACATTGCAATGATGCTTTGTGTGCCCCAGGACCAGAGCAACACTTACCTTCCCGACTTTTCGATGGATTAAGTGGACTTACAAAAGGCTTACATATCGAAGAACATCCAAACTGGTGCCAAAATGCTACATCTGTGTGGTATTGTGATGGGTAGTACTCCCTTGCAATGCCATGATGATGGGTTTGTAATGCGTCCAATGTTACCACAATCACATGACAAAGCGGCAGTATCATAATGGGGGTTTAGCTTTCTCCGACATTTACTGTTATTCCGTGGTCAACCTGCAATATAGTATGCAAACCCGGTCTGATACAGCAGCCAGTAGTAGCTTAACTGGGTTGGGTATAGTTATTGCTGGGTACCCCAAAGCGTAAACGCACTCTCGGCGCAGTCAGGTCATGACGGGTATATCGAGCCGTAGATTACTCGGTCAATACCAGGACTTAACCAAGTACCCCCTAATGCCTGATCTTGGTTTGGTAGGGTCATTAACGGGACCCCCGATTCATGGACGCCCATTTTTTTGAGTCGGCCTTGCTGCGATTGCCATGCCCAAACGCCCAAGTCACAAGGAAGGAGGGACGCGACGCGTTTGTTTACCTTTATTTGTCTTACTCATATCTACGACTTCTGGACAAGTCTCCACGACACCAATCATAAAACTACAAACGCCTTTGTGCTTCGACGACATCCGCATTTCGATGTATCTGCCCTCAAGTTTAATTATCTGAAAATAACCAAGATTCAATGGGTATTTCGGGCTTACTTCCACTCCTCAAGTCCATTCAAGTCAACAAACACCTGTCTGACTTTGCTGGTCAGACGCTGGCGGTCGACGCGTACGTTTGGCTACATCGTGGCGTCTATGCATGCGCCACCGAGCTTGCCACCGGAAAGAAGACTAACAAGTACGTTTTCCCTCTTCCACGCCTCTGTCACAACTTCAGCGCCTACACATAATTGACATGTCAACATGTATTCAGGTATGTCGATTATGCTATGCATCGGGTTCGACTCCTGCGTCACCACAAAATACAACCTTACGTGGTTTTTGACGGCGGGCCACTTCCTGCGAAGAAAGGGACGGAACGTGAGAGGAAGCAGCGGAGAGAGGATAACCTCGCCAAAGCAAATACCCTTGCTTCGCAGGGTAAACACAGTCAGGCTCGCGACTTTTATGTTAAATGCATCGATGTGACTCCTCAAATGGCATACCAGCTCATCAAAGTAGGATTCGTTTTCGTTATCATGACTAGTCTTGTGCTGAACTCCTTCAACAGGTCCTTCGAGCAGAGGGCATCCCATACGTGGTCGCGCCATACGAAGCCGACGCACAGATGGCTTACCTTGAACGCATTGGCATCGTTGACGGTATCATCACGGAGGATTCGGACCTGCTCGTCTTTGGTTGTTGCAAAGTGCTCTTCAAGCTTGATTCGGTTTCTAGCACCATCACGTCTATATGCAGAGACGACTTCGGGTCCGTGACAACCGCAGACGCGGGCATATCATTATTGGGATGGACGGATTCTCAGTTTCGGGCGATGGCAATCCTCAGTGGCTGTGATTACCTGCCTAGTATACCTGGAGTTGGGCTGAAGACTGCATGGACGCTGCTGAGAAAGCATCGCACCGTGGAGCAGCTAGTGAGAATGCTGCGATTAGAGGGGAAGAAAGCAGTACCTAAGGGATATCTGGAAGCATTCGAGTTGGCCGAGAAAGTATTTTTGCATCAACGGGTTTATTGCCCTTTGGACGAGAAGCTCGTTTTTCTAACGGAGATCGCCGCGGAGGATATCATGGATGACGAAACAGAGGCATATATCGGGAGGTGGCTATACCTTTTCCCTTCGAATTCATTCGTTTCCGTGATGAGCTGATGTTGAGGACGACGCCAGAAACCTGGAACCTTCTATCGCAAAAAAGCTAGCACACGGAGACTTGGATCCGATCACGCTTTTGCCAATAATGGACATCAATCCCGGCTTTGTGCCTCGCGTGTCCAAGCCACTCCCACTTCATTTAAATAATATCAACCATCCCAGCTCCAACAAAGGCAAAGGAAAGACTAAAGCAGACCTTCAGACCGTCGGCCTTTTCCAGTTCTTCTGTAAGAAGCACGTTGAATCCCTCATGCCAATCTGCCACTCACCACACCCTAGCCCCTAAGCCCAGATCAGGCCTCTCGCGTAGCAATTCTGCTCCCACAAAGAAAGCGGGGAGGAACAGCGGAAAAAGGACACTCTGTGGCGTTTTAGATGATGACTTGGCAGCCAAACGGATCAAGACGGACAGCACTGGCTTCGATACGGTGCCGCGATCGCGCGCCAACCTTTCTCGTGCCGTAAGACAGGAGGAGTTCGCGTTTTCTACTCCTGATGAACTACCGGAAGTTTCCAGCTCCTCTCGAATACATCACCGCGATGACCCCACGCCACACGCAAAAGAGAATATTGATCCTTATCATCTTGAAGGTGATCTGGATGAGCCATCCATCCCCGTTCATCAAGAGGATGGATATATGTCGCCTCCCCCTTCATATTTCCGACTAGCTACACCCGACCTCTCTTCCCCCATTCCACCTCCGTTTAATGCGGACTCACGGAGGCAAGGAAACACAGATGCTGATTTCGGTGCTGACGTCATTTCAAGTCCTCTAGCGACCAAGCGGCGTTCTCACTGGTTTTATGAGCGCAGCGTGTCACCACAGGAAACGGGGAAGATTCTTGTTCGCGGAACTCCACCGGCCGGAGAACAGACCAATGGTCCTGATCTCAGGGACATACTTAATATATGCTCGGAGGACGAAGTTGAAGAACTTGATGATGAGACTTCAAAGGTCGTGACACCTCACCGCCCGGAGACCGCCTCGATCGCAATGCCATCGGATGACCTTGGCGGAAACGCCTGTGCATCTGAGGCGCGCGTCCGCACTGTGGCAAGTGGCTGGTGGAACAAGTGGGCTATGAAGCAGGCGCCCCACCCAGCTCACGTGAGCGACCCCGTGGTACCGTTTATCAGACGCTGACAGTTTGATAGAAATTACCCATGCTGAGACGTCTTGAGACAACGGTTACGCCTGACGGCCGACAATCGGGGTCTCGACCGCGGTCTGCGCCACCCAACGCCATGGGACCTCACGCACTGGACACGATATCACACCCCAGAAAAAGCGTTCGGGAAACCCACAAAGCTTAATGAGAGACACGCGGGATGGGAATTCAGGGTGACGAGATAAGCTGCGGCATGTTTACGCAGGCCCAATACATAAGCGACGTGCTAGCAGTAATTTGGATAATATTCATTTATCGTATTATGGATGCACGAATGTTCATACCCGGAGATCGGACGAAGGTGTTTGTGTAGAAAACCGGGAGGGCGTAACGGCCCGACTCCGGGAGTGGTAAGTACGATATTGCAGTGCTCGTTCTAGCCAACGCAGTGGAGGCGATCGCGGTGGGAGATAGAAATGATCACCAAGCGTTAGCCTGACATGATCAGCACCGTCGGCAGTAGTAATGAATTTGGAAACAGGACTGCTATTCGGACACGACTGATGTGTGAGCGAGACTCGGAGTAGGCGCTGAGGTGGAGCAATGGAATGGAATGACCGGTTCGCCACGCTGCATTCGCGGAGTTGTAAATCCCGAAAGTCTGGGTTCATGCTGGTAGGCAAGTTGGAGTGACACTGTGTGGGTCCATCGGAGCAACCCTTCCGAGTCAAGAGTCGCGTCGCCCGGGGACGCCTGTCCGAGTGGTAATAATACCGGCCAATGGATTTACTAACTCTTCTTCTCCTCCTGAATCTCGATTAAGCAGGCGCTGTGGGGCGAACTCAGTCACACAGTACAGCCTCGCTGATATTGAGAACTTTGTGCATTGGGTGGGGGGAAGCTGGGTAAATATTGTTGTGTCAGTCGCCAGGGGGGCCGTTCCACAACAAATCGCCTCACCGTTATCATCTGACAGCTTTTGCCGTTTGCGTTTCATAGGCTGTTAATTAGCCCAGAGATGTGTCAATTAGGGATAGAACGGGGGGCCATGAACGTTTTGCGGTGTGGTAAACATCCCACATGGCTGCAAGAGGCGCCCCCCCGCCATCTCACTCGCCCAAAGGTCTTGCTCCTCATGCCTTGCCATTACCACCCGTGCTGCGACCATGCCCTCCTTTTATCTGAGCCTCTGGACGGCAGCTCTGCCCACTGATCCCCCAAGCTTCCCATCGTTACAGCACTCACTCGAGAGCTCAGTCCCTTTTTTGACATATTATTCTTGCTGTGCCACCAGTGCCAAGTGGTCGTGCCCTTTTTCCACGGTGAAGATTAGGGTAGTGTCCCAGCACCTTCTGGTAGGTCTCAACCTCGCTTCCTCGCGTCCCGCAGTGAGCACAGGATGATCTCCCTCCAGCCTCTCCCCTCCCTGCCCCTCCCTCCATGGGCGACTCGACCAATAATATTTATTATTCCAGCACATCGTCCTCCCGCACCTCCCACTCGAGACGACCCTCCTTCGACGACGAACAAAATATTCATCCTCATATCTGGGCACCTCTCCCCTGCGAAACCCCGTATCACCCTTATCTCGCCGCCGGCGAGAACCCTGCACGGAATATCAGCGTTCAGTACATGCACCCCTGTCACTCCCCAGATGCCGCTCAACTGGACCCTGATATTTTGCCACGACGACTCACGTCCGATGAGGAGAGCCCCACTAGCATCGCCTGCCATCACATTGCTTACCCCGAGTCCTCCCAACGCACCACATCCAACGTCTTATCCCCTTACTCCAGAGACGCGTCCATATTCAACGATGTGCCGTCGTGCGGCTTCAACACGCCTTTGCATGGGACACAGGCGTTCAGGAGAGGCTCCTGGGTAGGCAACGCGCTCCCTCTTTGTCAAAATCACTGACAGACGCTTCAGCCCCCGCACACGCAAGTGGGACACCCTTCAACCTGGTCACAGTCGCCCCCAATGACAGCCAGGTCCTCGGCAAGCGAGCCGCCTGAAAGCACCTCTGACGAGTCGCATCAAGACTCGGACGCCGAAGAAGCGACGAGAATGTCCCCGATGATGAATCAATTCCAGATCCAGTCATCATGGAACATCGACGTCCCCCCACACAACATGTACCGTGCGCAGGCACTCCAGCCGTCCGTCATGACCTTCCAGCTCTCTCAGGCCATGCAGCCCGTCGACGACCCTGAAAACAGACATATGTTGCGCAGCCTGCTGAGCATGAACATCATGGCAGTCGACGAGCCAGAAGTCACGCACCCGTCCCCTTGGTCGACTTGGCCATCTTTATCCTCGACTTCTTTCGGAAGCGCAAACTTGCAGGGTCCTAGCATGAGGCACCAGCACGATACCCAAAATGTAATAAAAGCAAGCCAGTTCCGCATGCCGATGCCTTCCTTCAACGAAACCACATCACCCTCGCCACACAGCCCCGTGAACCCTGGCCTCGGTAACCAAAGACCCACCGGTGCAAAGCAGCCAAAGAAGTCGAAAATACACCAGTGCCCACAGTGCAGCAAGCCGTTCCCTCGACCAAGCGGGTTGTCTACGCATATGAATACCCATTCGGGAGCTAAGCGTATGTGCTCTTGTATGCAGTCGCCAAGGGACCCACTAAGTGGTCTTTGCGATTAGCATATAAATGCTTCATAGCCAGCTGCGAAAAAAGGTTTGCTGTCAGGTCGAATGCGAAGCGACACCTGCGCACTCACGGGGTCAATCCATCGTCCTCCGGCGCCCTCGCCATCCCTCGGTATACTGTCGGATTCGAGAAACCGATGGTAACGCAGGTCCACGATGCGGGCAAGCAGCCGGCCAGGTATAAATGGATTCCTCACAGCCTATCACCACACGAAGGCGAGCAGTGGTTTCAAGAACCGTCGTTGTCGTCGATAGATGATGGCGCACGGACTGGCGTTACGTTCCAGGCCAGCATGTCTTCAGCGACGTCTTCCGCTCTATCAACCAACTCCGATGATGATTACGATGAAGCTGGGTCCTCGAGTCAGGCCGACAGGGAGCAACACCACCGCGACTATAATAGAGGCACGGATGATTTCTCCGGTACATATCCGGATTTTGGGGCCCACCCTCGTTGATGAACATTAATGACCTGATGCACAATGAACGTTCCAACTGTTCGATGGCCCCACCGGGGCTCCAGCCCCCCCGGGGCTCCACCCCTTGTCAAGCCGTCAAGTTGTCACGATATATATATATACACCCTCGATTTCTTGAACCGTATGACATAATAATCCAGCCTTCATTTCAAGCATGCTAGCATATTACAACTCTGCATGTTATTTCATCGTCCTAGACGAGACCGTCTGTGTAGCACATTGATCTTGGGACCATAGAGTACACGATTCACGACCCCAATAGGTATATCATATAATTCTGGAACGGCAGTGGTGTCTGCGTGCTTGAGGTACGGATTAGGCGTGACGCATCCGGGAAAATGGCCTCTAAAGTCTGGGCAAAATGGAGTTAGCACACGCATGTACCACGATGTGCACATTGTTCTCACCCACTAGTGCACTCACGTCACCGAACGACGGCGTACGGGCGATGGCGAGCGAAAAGTAGACAACGTACGTGAGGAGGACGAGAACGGTGGAATATGCAGGCAAGAGCAATGACCATTCGCTGTATTACAGTGTGAGTTTTATCTGGCTGATTTAACGGCTTCGATAATTGGTGTTTGCGTACCGGCTTGGATACCACTGGACGCCTAGCCAGCGAATGTACTCGTCTGGCAGGAGTGCCCAGAGGAGATAGATGACAAACAAGACAGACGTGGACGACCAAGCGACGAATCCGTAAAATTCGGGCGCTCGACTGCGGTGTTCACGCGGGGATTCGGTGGGGGCCCTCGCAAGAGGTGCGATGGGCGACGTTGGTGCCGCCATTGGTCGCATCCTCTGCGATGCGTGGTCTTTTGGCATACCTCCAGCGACTGAGGTCGTCAAAGTAGAACGCAGTCCCCCCTTGGCGGTGGTATCAACGATACGGTGCTCGGAACTCCAGTGGGTCACGTCACGAAAGGTGCCGAGTCGGCTGTTTTTGGGTACGAGTGACAGCATCCCGCACGGTGCGAGGAACGTATCGCACAGCGATCTCGTGGACAGTTTTCACACCACCGCCACCGTCCTAGGCGGTCTGGACCTGAATCCCTTTCACTACATAGGCTCTCACAGTACGCCACAGTACGCGTGCACGGCGCCCACAAAACGACATGTCGATCACGACGCTCCAATCCACCAAAAAAGCACTTCGAACGTCCATGGCCAAGTCGTTACGCGATCTCGCGCGGTCGGACGTGCAATCCCAGTGTCAGTGTATCGGAATAACGGCATTTGCATTTTTGCTGAATCGGATGATGTGTTGCGTGTTGCATTCCACAGCGGATGCGATCGTAACCAAGGTACTCGCACTCCCCGCGTTCAAACAGTCCAAGACGGTCAGCTGCTATCTGAGCATGCCCACCGCAGAAGTGCAGACGACCGCGTTGATCGCGTCTATCCTCGCAGACAATGGTATGGTGATCATCTCTCTCTCATGCCCTGTGTGATATTCTGGGGTGATCACGAAAGACCAGGGAAAACGTTGTTTGTGCCAAGCCTCGCATCAAAAGAGGGACAGATGGACTTTGTGAGGCTGTACGATGACCAAGACCTTCGGACCCTCCCTGCAGGCTTGTGGGGTATCCCTGAACCTACAGCAGAATGGAGAAGTGGGCAACGACAGCGCGGTAGGTCACTCGGTCCGTAGAACCTCGTCGATTCAATCGATAACGCTTTCCAGTTTCGGACGCATCCTGTGAAGACCTCGACTTGATCATCATGCCAGGTCGGTGTCACAGCCCCATCTTCCGTGAGGCAAAGAATGGTAATTAAACTCGACCCTTACCCCATTTGTTGGCAGGCGTCGCATTCGATGCATCTCTATCACGTTTAGGTCACGGTAAAGGTTATTATGATCGTTTCATTTCTTCCTATGTCGGCGCTGCCAAACGACCACAACCCCTTTTAGGTAGGTTATTATTACGTTCCCTCAACACATGCTCATACAGATATGTCAGTTGCACTGTCTCTCCAACAACAATTGCTCGGAGCAGGGCAAGTCCCGGTGACTGATCGCGATTGGAAGGTAGATGTAATTGTAACGCCAGAGGACATTATTACCAGGCAGGACTTCGCGATCGTATAGCTTCATTTTCCTGTCTGCAAATTCAACCACCCCATGTCCGCTATGAACCTTCCTGGATTTTTCCACGCGTCATTTGGCGGTGTATTACGCGGTAATTGTGCTCACCAACTCGTAGTCCTCTTGCGAGACAGCAACTGAGTGCTGACCACTTGGAGAAGAGAGAAGGCGCACAACTCTAACAAGGATTGAATACACGGGCCTTGATTTGAAGTGGAATCACATTACCCTGTCGCTCTTGAGTGTGGTACGATCACAAGTCGATACGATCGTCCGGAAGGCAGGTAGTCTGGCCCTGTTTTAGAAATTAGATTGCTTTAACCCGCAGCTGCTTGGCGTAAGAGATAAGAACCAAGCTGTGGCATCATGACGGCCTTTGCTCCAGTGTCGAAGGTGGCCGCTGATCCATCACCGGTGAGTATTTTAGTTGCCATTTGCGATGTCGCGACGATCTATTGACACGTAAGTGCCCACTCTGCAGATAGAAAAAGCACGTTCACCTACAGTCAGGTTATTTGATACACATGCTTGAAGAAGGATTTGTCGGAAGATGCCCAACAATGCTTTTCTTCTTGACGGAGGAAGGTCTGGACGCGATTGAAAGGGAAAAGAAATCGAATTCAAGACAAGAAGACCCGTCTTCTCTCAGTCAGCTTGCGAAAATGCGGTTCTTAATTTCCAATGCCCACCGTTGGACGGAGCTCCGTCAGAAGGTTATGCATAAATATTACGAGGTCCGGTAATGTGTGAAACCGCGTATAGCGTATCAAATCTTGGCTGTAAGGTGAGGCCGCCCCTGTGGGAGATGTGTCTGTTCGTCCTTGCATCAAGCGAGTACATGAATTACCTGCGAGAACCGCGGAAATGGCTGATGGACTTGTCATGCCTTGCATATCTAGTAGGTGGCGTCTAAGCGTCCCGCAAAAGAGGGGTTATTATCAGATGGGCCACACCAGCGAATATGACACCCTCATCAGACTCTGCAAACGTTCGCACAAAATCCAATGCGAGCGATTCCTTGAAACTGCCCGGGGGACCTGATATTTCCAATATGTGACCGCGGGGGAGTCCACCTCCGAGGACTTTGTTCACAGCGAGGTAGCTGCATTTCGAAATGTTCGGGCAAGACAATGAGGCTACCGACTGGCTCGAGGGAACCTCTTTGCGCCCTTGCGTCGCACCGATCAGAGCCTGCGAGGCCGCGATATCGATACCAAGGTCTTCATCGTGTCACCCATACGCAGCACTGAGTCAGGCGATGCGGAGCTTGGATGTTCTCACCTTTGGACAAGGTTTCTGCGGAAACACCTGCAAGTTCGTCCACCGTTTCGTATCCGGCACGTCTCAGTGCCACTTGCGTGGATGCGGGGAGGGATGAACAATAGAAGAGACTCCTGGACATGCTGCTCATACCACGCTCTGATTCAACTCGTGACATAGACGGCTATATGGGGCAGGAAGAGAAGGTCATGGCATCTTACCTGGGTAGATAAAAGGCTGGGGTGCGCAAGGCGGCCAGGGTCGGCGACTGTCAGGCTTTACTCAGGCTGGCTAGGAGTTCAAGGATGAAATCAATGGCACGTGACCTTGACGCGTCGGATAAATTGGGGTGGGGCTGCGCGGGTTAGTTCCGGCGTGCTCCTTGTTCTAGTCTTCGTTCGCCAGTTTGCTTCACGCCCTTTAATCAGTCTCGCTCCGTTTCTTCAGCACAACAGTGCATCTATTTTTTGTTCCCTTTCTTTCATTTGCTTCGGAAATCCTAGAAAATGAACCGCGACACACACTCCAACGCCCTCGACCGAACGACCCACCGCGGTAAGCTTTGGTGCTTCTTGGAATGACAAGGCATAAATGCAATCTTTGATCTGAAAGCCAATATCAAGCCATGCAGTGGTAAGCATACGTAGTATCTGACGCCAATTGTGCGCTCATCCCTCCAGCAGGCCAGCCCCGACAATCCCAAGATCGTCATAGAGAATCAGCGATGCAGGCCGAAAATCCAGAAAAGAACAAGGAAGTAACTTTCTCATTGCATGGTGACGTCTCTTATCTAGTTTCGCTTAGGGAATCGCCAGGCGGTCTCAGTAGGAGCACTGAAAATCAAAAGTGAGATCTTTATTCAGAGGATCCTGCCGAAAATGACTCATGTATGCGTTGCAAAGCCCTGTTTTGCGTTCTGCACCGCCCGCAATGAACCCTCGTTCACCTCCCTCAAATGGAGACCTGCGTCGGAATCTCTATGTACTTGGTTTGCCATTTGACCTCACAAAGTGAGATCTGTTGTCCATGTGAATATATGATCCCCAATGTCCCTTTCATTTCTAGGGCCGATTTCGCCAAGATCTTCGAACCCTATGGAACTGTGACCCACGCCGTCATTTTGGCTACCTTGGACAGCGCGTCCCGTCGGCGTGGCTTTATTGTAATGTCGACCAATCAAGAAGCCAGGGTAGCGATGGATGCGTTATCACGCACACAGATAAAGTACTCTTTCGATTTATTTGGCATTTAATTCATATTTAATAATCTCCACAGGGGACATATGCTTGATGTCTCGTGGGCTGTTGTCCAGCGTTCCCAAGGTCCCGTAGCCCAGTATGATTTAATAGCGTTGCCTGACTAGTTTCCACCATAGGCTTTTTGGATGGAGCAGACCGCACAATGATGCTCGCTATCTCCACACCCTCTTCTATTCCTGAATCCGACGGACTTTACCCCATCCCCGGCGGATCAGAAGACCAGATCAATAATCACTGGATGTTTAGCCACTTGCCGACTTCGAAACTGCTGGTGTCCAATTTACCCACCATATTGTTCACACAGGTCTCAGACTTGCACCCACTTTTTTATCCGTTTGGGCCCATCAAAAACATCAAGATTCTCAGATCATCGCATGCCTGCTCGACAGATGCGACTATTACAGCTGTGGTTGAATACATGAACGTTTCGAGTGCGCAAGAAGCAAAAGAGGCGCTGCAATATCAGTCATACACCGGACACCCTATCGAGGTTCACTATATTTGCGACACCAATATGCCGACACACATAAGGCCTTCTCCGTTTTCTGGTTCACTCTTTGGGAACGGAAAGCCCTCTGATATCGGTCTCAACCCATTCGCTATTCCATTCAATATCGGCTCACGTTTCGCTACCGGAGACCGGATGCACAACTCTCGCAATAATACAGCAATTCCAAGTGGACTACCCACCGACGCTCCGCTTGCTCCACAACCTTTCCCGGCACACATGAGGTTCTATATAACGGATGCTATCTCTAGGTCTAGTTCTGCGACAAGTTCCACGTAAGTGATTTGTGCTAACATCGATATTTCTTTTCTCGACGTGATGTTAGTTGGAGCCACGATGGTCATCTGCTCAGACCTTCCCGCACATCGCATTCGTCTCTCAGCCGTGCCGACACCTACACCTCGTATGCTTAGAGCCATGGAACACTTCCATGAGAATTCCACGGCTCCATCAAGATGCTTCCATGCTCGCTGCAATAGAGTCCGTAAAGCCTCACATCCACCTCGTTCGTCATGCGATAACTTCAAGCCCGATTACGACCGCCACGTTACTCTCTCGGTGTGATAATATGGGATCATGTATATTCTTTTGTATAACTCGGGACTGTGCGATTGTATAAATGACTGTACCCTTTAATTGTATGTATGCTTGTATGCCAGTTGTGTATAATGGTTCCAATGTTTTTAATGCGCCAGTAGAATCAGGCCCTAATCGTGAGCTTGAGCTTGTCCGGATCCGGTCTCGTCCTCGTCATTTGACTCACATGACATCATTATACGTGTGATAGTTGAATTTAAGTGGAGCTTGGTTGGGCAAACCGCCGATAGGTAGTATGTCTGGCACTACCATGATGTCAGATCGTCACTTCGTTCCGATGCAGTCCGGCGATCTCTATCGAGCTCACCCCGGATGGGCCACGGATGCAGTGGAGTGATCAGCATTCAGCAGATCAAGTTCGCAACGCTCCAGCAAGCACCATCTGATGCGTCTTTGCCATCAAGATTAGCATTAGTGGCGTACATATAATGTCAGTACTCTTTCTCCTACCCTTTCTCCTTCACTATGGCTAAGACCAAAGTCAATAAATTGTGCAGTTTCGAGTCAGAAGATCATTATTTAGCAGATAAATCGCTTGGTATCGTATATAGGACCGCGCGACCGTGACCCAGCCCGTGACAAAGTGTGACATTTTTCTACTCTTGAAGCTTGAGCGCTAGCACTCGGTACGTCTTGAGTGCTTCGAGTATCCCGCACCTCCAACATCTACAATGGCTGACTCGGAGTCCCCACAAAATCTATATGCCAAAAATTTGCATCAGTTATTCGGGTACCCTTTGCGGTATCCAGAACCAAAGCCTGGTCTCCCGCCATCCTACGCAGAAAATGGGCTTCACATCGGGGATGTTGGCTACGTCGACGGTGAAGGCATGTTCGAAGTCCTGTTCAATATATGTTTCCCCCCGGATCACGACCTCCATCGAGACCTTCCCGATCCTGCCCGCCTTGTTGGACTGACCGAGTTCAAACTGAACAACGCCCCTCCTATCCCCAATGCGTTCCCTTCCGGCCGTGTAATTTGCCATGGTTGTCAGGGATCTCACGGTGATATCTTGGACCATAACCAGAGGTAGTGTTTTGTCAGTAGATGCGCCACAATCCTGACTCAATACCGCAAGTGCGCCCTGCAAATTTATATCATGTTCTGCCTCCGGTGCGATCCTTGCCCTCCCTTCAGGTGCTGTACGCCAGCATCTCAATACAAGTCAGGAGAAGGAATTTCGCAAGTTAGCGAAAGAACGTGCACTCGACTGGTGTCAATTCGCTGATCGCAAGTCCCTCTACCTAATTACCGGGTTCTACAAAACGAGGTCTTGGCGTCTTGCATCATTCCATAATGTTAGACCGACCGGACAGGTCCTTTTGGAGTGTAACTACGCCGGAGGGTATACCTGGCACTCCGGATGTGATTACCGCAAGAGTGAGGAAAATAACAATGAGAATCAAACAGTGCTCATATCAGGTTTCAAGATCGAAGTAAGAGGGTGGGGTAATCATACTGTGGTTGAAAGGCTACCGACATACTCGAGAGGTATCTGGTCCGAGTTGGAGAGCTTCCTTTTCCTTTTGGTTTCCTTTTGGCGGTGGATGGTTTCCATTATTATGCTCAAGTTGAGGGTACATGTCCAACATGTTCCGGCATTGTCCCAGGTAAGTCCCTTATTAAAATGACCTAGCATCGGACAATAGCTGATTATCAGTCTAGCCTTTTCACCCTTCTGATATCATCAACCGTTACAAACTGGACAAGGTTTGCACGCGTTGACCATTATATGCTAGTGTACACTAAGTTTCCAACTACAAGAATCCCGATGTCCCAGTAGTAATCACTCATGACAGCGAGTGGCTGAGTATGCTCAAAAAGGTTTGTTTTCTGCGCCGCCGCCTATCTCGCAACTTGACCATGCCTCTAGAATGAACTATCTCACGAGGAGATGCTAGATGAAGGACGGTTTCTCGTGTTCTTAGAAGAAAAATACACAGGCGACCCAGATGTAGACAGTAAGCATTTTTCATCGCAACGAATGTTCACTCATTACTGACACTTGTGAGATGTGGTTTATCTTCGGAGACAAATGTGGGTGCTTTATTTCGCTGAGGTTTGGAGTGTTAACTTGTCTCAACAGCAATGACCCGCGCAATTCAATACCCTCTCTCAAGACATTTTTCATTCCTATTGTTCCTGATAACATTCGGCAATTCATTATCACACGTACGTATAGCATACGCTCTTGTAGAAGTGTTCCAACTGCGTCGCAGGCATGCGGGTGGAGAACATTGCTACTTATTTGAGACGCACTCCCGTCGGCTTTCACGTTCTTATCCGGTTTAATGGTATAAAGAGAAGGAGCGAATGCAAGCCAGCTTCGCTGGACTGCAATGATGTCATTGAGTGGGTGGATACGATTCTGTTGTATGTTCTCTTACTCCTTCCAACTTAGTCTCGCTTATGATGATTAGACCAGCGGATTTAACGCTCAAGGTCCAATTCTCGATTATTGCTTCTTCCCAGTTTGACTCAGTGCTTGGAAACGGAGATTTACTCTGTGTATTGGAAACGAGTGTGGGGAAATTGATTGAGGGTAAAAATACATATCGTATGTATCAAGATTTTTGCATTCTGGGGGTACATATTTAGAACCGGTGCAGTTCTGGCCTCTTCGAGAAGAGCGGAAGATGCCTCTCCCTGTCCTTCACTCCTCATTACACTCGAAGAGCGACGATTTGAACCTTTTGCTAACTGGACCTACCTTGATAACAAGGTGAAGGTGGTGGCCACGTCGCGCGTTCCCGTTGCTAACGAGCTTTATCTAGTCGGGATGCGAGGACAGTTCATGCTTTGAAGTCGCAGAAGAAACGGATAGGGGGCATGAAGCGCTTCTATGCTATCACAGAGGTGAAGGGATCGAAAATCTGAAAGAATGTCTTCGGTGTTTCAAACTCGCATTGGACCTTTGTCCTCCCAATCATAAATGTCGCGCTGCCGTACTGTTCAACTATGCCACGGCAATCTTCACAAACTGCCAGGCCCACGGTACAGACTCCGACTTCGATGTTGCCATTACTGCTTTTCGCGAAGTTCTCGAGCTGTGTCCAGACCCTCACCCAGATCGACCCGGAACACTACTACGCCTTGCCCAGGCTCTCCTATACTACCAGGGGAGAGTACAGTATGAAGTATCCGTTGAAAATGAAATTAAGGGGCTTGCAACTCAGGCCAAGCAGGCTTTCTTCACGGGCAGTTATGAACTCCGTGCTGCGGATCTCGTCGTTCAAACGCTCAAAAGATACCAGGTCGTGAAATATGGGATATTTTCCGAATTTGTCGAGTTGATTTCGGAGTTGCATCAGTCCGCTCACATACCTCCAGATTGGCACTTCGACAGGCCACACCGGTTGCTCAACCTCAGTACTGCATGGAACGAACTTTTTGAGTTCACCGGCAACCCAAAGTATCTGGAAAGGTCGATTTCAGTGATGATGGACGCCATTCAACTTGTTTCGGACGGCCATTTCGACAAGCCTTGGATGCTCACATTTGTCGGTAACGGACTCCTTCGGCGTTTTATGGAATATTATCATGTCGCAGACCTCGAGAGCTCAATTTCCATGATCGAAGACGCCGTGAAACTCGTCCCAGACGGCCACTTCGACAAACCCCGAATGGTCGCTTCCCTTGGTCAAGCACTCTTCGCACGTTCTCTTACCAGGGATAATTTCGCAGATCTGGAGTGCTCCATTTCCATGTTCCAGGACGCTGTGAAACTGGCGCCAGACGGCCATGTAGACAAACCTTGGATGCTTGCCAGGTTTGATTATCTACTCCGAGTGGCATCGGTATCACTATCTATGGATGATTTTGGAGGGGACGAAGACGAGGAAGACGAGGAAGGGGACGAGAAAGACGCAGAGGATCAGTACCGAACCATCGGCTCGAGTGGCGGTCATCTTCCTACTACCGTGGATGGGCCATCCCACTGTCGCATGTCTTGTGTAAAGGGAGGATTAAGGGACGAGGTACGGGCGAGCGTACGGCATTTGGCTTCGAGGGATGCCTGCTGAAACTCGACCTCGGATGTCATTCCTACCAGGTACCCAGTGCCCACGTGGCCAATACATACTATTCAGCGTGCGAGTTGCGACACCTCTAAGTCGATTGACTGTCATGACACGATTGGATGATACCATTTAATTGGAAAATCAGAAAAGAGGGGTTTATGAAGTTTGGCTCAGACTCCGTAGGGCAGAGGGTATGCTATATACGCACTGGAACCGTGACGCAACGCCCATCTGCGTCCGCAGTTCCCTCCTGGAGCGATCACCGCCACCGATCCATCTCACAAGGGCGTCGCACACGCACCACAATGATTCATTCTACAATGGAACTTGTTCGACATCATGGATCGCTATCACAGGATATGACTGCCAAGCTTGTCACCAACGCTGACATCACTCCGCTCAGCCTATCGACACCGTTTTATTGACAGGAGAAGCTGTTTTGCCTGGTCCACGAAACGGATGACGTCGCAGGTCCACCGCAACAGGAAAAGAATACATATACAGCAAAGATGAGGAACCGCGTTGCTCGACGATCGAAAAAGAAGGAAAAAACAAGCGAAGTGGTACCCGTGTTTTTATTGTCTGCGTGCACATCTACGGGACTAAAGTAGTGAAAGGAAAGCGACGAGAGCGATTGACGTCCAGAACCTAGACATACCCCAATTCAAAGTTCATCCGCGATGTCAGTGCATCAGAAGAGATGAGCGACAAGGATAGTAGCGAGGACACCAGCTACGAATATACTATGTATGCTGTTAACGCCAGATAGGGAGCTCGCGCTGTTAAGCATAGTCGAGGCATTGGAGTAAGAGATCGAAGGGGTATCCAATGATGAATTGGAACCATAGACGTATGAAGTAACTCCAGGACCGGGGGACGTGGTGTCATTGCATTGCACAGTAACGGATTGATAGAGGGCATAGAAGTGGCCTGGTAAATCGTGAGCATCGGTCAGGGGACATGGATGGTACAACGCACCGGCAGAAACATAGTCGGGGTCCGACCAGTTGATCATACCTCCAGCCCATTCAACAGTGCCCTGAGGTTCCGAGGAGATCCCAGCGGGCCAGATACTGTGTGATGAGTCGTGAGTTTCAACCAGACTAAGCTATCTATAGCAAGTCCCACCTGAGTTGGATACGGCTGGGAGTATTGGGGAATTCAGTGACACCGGTGGCATTGTTGACGCAATCAGAAGCCAATATAGTTCGCGTAACGTTGCCGTCGACTAGAAAGGTCAGGGAACCAGGTTGCCAGTCGACCTATGTAATATAAAATGTTAAATTAACGCTATGACTGGCGAGTCGAGAGGAACATACAGTGTAATCATGCCAGTTGTCGTATGTATCCGTAAGGCCCGTCTCGATGACACCGTTCGTAACGGATGCTACAAAGCTGGTTTGCAAACAGAAGGGAGAGGATGCTCCACAAGCTTACGGATGACGCCTTGCCAAAAATAGTTGGTTTGACCCTGGGTGGTCTGGTTGCCAGGAAACTCCCAATCGATTTCGTCTTTGACGCTACTCATGGTGATAGCTGCGGCAACAACACCAGCCCAACGACCGGTCTTCACTGGGGAGCGCACGTCAAATAAGATGGAGAAAGGGGCAGACTTGGACATACTCCGGGTAGTGATTTGACCATAATGGACATAGCGGGTGGAAGAGAGCAAAGTACCACCACCTTGCTCAGTCAAGGTAAGGGCAATCGCGGCTTCGCTGTCTGAGGTCGTGTTGAGGATGGAGCCTTCCTGCATCACCCAGTCTACACGAAGGTGGTATAAAATTAACTTCCACGAATGCAAGTTAGACATACCATATTCGCTTGCATTACCATTAAAGTAGGTATAGTTAGAAAGGATGCGGGAGGTATCGGTCAAATTATACTGATAAACATGAGTAACGGGCTAGTTGTGTCAGGTGTTTTGTTCTTACGGTGCCGCTCTGGCATATGGGATTTGGGAGACAAGAGCTGAGGGAATAGGAACCAAGGGGGTCACACCCTCCTAGGCAGTACTATCATGGATCAACATGGAGTAAGCAAAGGAAGACACGTGGTACTCACATACCCGTCTCCGCAGAATCCATATTCGCCTGATAGGTCGTGAAGAGTGTAGAAACGACAACATCATCAGGAATACTTACTGCAGCAAGGGAAGTCAGACGAGCATGTGTTGGTGGTGTTGCTATATTCGATGGGGAATCATCAATCAGCCCAGCTCGGAAGAACGATGACCTACCAGGTCGCGCCCTGGGCAGCAAGAGCGCTGGGTAGCACCGACGCAAGAAAGGGGAGAAGGGGGAGGAGGGCAAGCATACAGGAGCAGGAGAAACGAGCGTGGGGGGATGGGGGGTGGCAAAAGAAATAACAAATCGGACCCTGATTGAGTCTGCCACGCCCTTATGTTCGCATTGCCTGCGGAGCGAAAAAGAACGGTAGCAATTACATACGACAATGATAAGCGCAGCGATACAGAAATAACATTCTAAATATACATAATGGCATTCTCACGTGATCCATATTTAGTACCACAACATGCCACAACGCGCCACAACGACGCGACCCAATCAATCGCGTCCAATCGCGTCTGCCATCGCGTCCGACCTCCACCATGCCGACGCAAAAAATCCCAGACAAGCAGGCGCCGTCGGAAAACATGAAGCAAAAAAGTCTCATCAACTTTTTTGGCAAGCCGAGCAAACAGACTGGTACACCCGCGTCTAAGCAGGTGTCGTCAAAACCTGTGCGCTCCCAACTGGCGGGTGGTTCTCTGTCGTCCGACCTCGAGAGCAGCATCAAAGACACCCCTCCGACGAGCGAGCCCATCGATGTCGACATGTTCTCGGACGAGCAGGGAGTCAAGTCATCCACTAGGGCCAAGTTGGTAAGCTCGCCGAATTTCTCCCACAGCATTGCTCCACTTTCGCTTACTTTTGTTAGACGCGTCACAAGCGCAAGGTTTTCATCGCAGATTCCGATGAAGACGAAAATACGGCTTCCCTCAGCAAATCTCCTGTTTACCGCACATCCTCTCCTGAATATCATGACAGGTCATCTCCATCCCGAGGTCAATTATCTCGTAGTGCCTTGCCGAGACTGTACCTGACAGGATGCCTATTTGCTAGGTCGGCCTAAGAAGCCACGTATGTCAGTGTTGTCCTCTGACGAGGAGCAAGGTGACATTCCTTCATTTGGCTCGCGCTTATCAAGGTTTAAGAAATCCCCCGTAAAGCGTTGTATGTACCTGTCTATGTGCTCTACTGTCGTATTATTCTTATTTTCGTTTCAGCACGTCCCTCCCGCTCCAGTTCTCCTGCCGACGATGACGACTTTATTGTCCCTGATGATTCTGATGAGGAACCACGTGGCCGTTCTTCGTCTCGTACAAGTGCCTCTGGGCGATCATCTGGACGTTCCTCTCATCGTGACGATGACGATGAGGACGAGGACGAGCCCAAGCCAAAAAAATCGGCTCCTAGACGTCCTGCCCTAAAAAAGGCGCCTGGCGAGAGTCACAGCACCGGCGGCGGGACATCCAGTTTTTTGAC